>JAAMPD010002485.1:0-14675 GCA_025266255.1 Trissolcus basalis
ACGTTTCCAGAGAGCACACCATTTACCTGCTGGGAATGTTCCTTATAGGAGTTTTGATAGGCTGAAAATCGCTTATCGTTGTCTCCGGAAAAGTATACACGGTAGTAGTGCCACTCATTTTTTTTCGACTCGGCCAGAGACACTACCGTGTCTCCTGAAATGAAACGGATACTTTGGACAACTCGGTTTTATTTCATGTTATTTCAAATAAATTTCAGGACGAAAAAAATACTTTGCGTTGTTATAACAACGCTGCATGTATTGGACGGAATTTCAACAACCTGTACATCAATTGTTATTGTATGGTATTCATGAATTATATGAAAGCATTTTAGCAATAATTTTTTTAAGGAAAAAAATGGAATATTTTATCATATTGTTACGAATTTACCAAATGCTTTATGTGAGCATCCATGAAAATTATTGATGTCAATATATAAATTAATTTCAGTTAACTCTCTCATTGAAATGACAAAAAAATATATGAGACTTGTTTCACTGTCACTTTGACTAATGTTTTCATGATTTGACGCTGCGCTCCGACTAAATATATCCTGCCTTGTTTTCATTTTCTTCATGTGTACCAATTCGTGATTCACAAGGAAAAAGCTCCTAAGTGTACAGCATCAATCAATAACCTTTCCTGGCAACGGTAACATCGTCATTGTATAACAGGATTTCAATCATCAACTCTTTTGACAACAGACGCACCTCAACAACATCTATCAATTATCTACATTGATACATAAGTAATAGTACTTCGGCATTGACGGTCGATAAATAATTCGATCGATGCTTACACGCTGAGCTGGAATACAATTCTCATGTGCAAATGCGTTATAAATTCCGACTCTAACTAAATTGCGATTACAATCGTCTTCGCAAGTTCAAATACGAAAAGCTTTTCTAACGATAGCTTTTCAACTCAAGACATGCATAAGCAAAAAAATAATGACGTTCATCTGGTATTTTTTTTTTTTTTATAATAAAGATGGTTATTATCGTTCCTCAATGAAAACGCTCAAAGCAATGAAACGACTCTCATCTAGAAAATGTTCCTGGTTGACAATTTTTTCACAAAGAGAGCATTATCATTAAAACATCGTTTATTTAATAGCTTGAACGATTTCAGAGTTTACATATTTTATAACAGCTAGAAGAATAAGAAGACATTCAACCGTAAACTCTCGGTTACGTCATCTCAGTTTGGGTAAGGATGTGTTTTGACATGCAAAACGTCACGACATTTAACAATCATCAAGAATAATAAACGATGAAATTCACAAATGATCCCACGTCAAAATCTAATAACTTTTCGTATTGACGTGTGAATATAATGTGAAATCAATTTTCAAATGCATTATTCCATATTTTTAATTTCGATTTTGATACGTCCTACCTGTCGAAACGTGGTTTTTTAACATAACAATGTTCAAACTGAATGACAAGTGAGAAAATGTTGAGTTGCGCTTCAAGTTAAGATCTGTTTTGACTGATCAAAACAAATCACTGTTGATTGAATGGTCGAAAAATAAAATGTTAAGAATTAGGTTTAGGAATTTTTGGATCAATCACTATCAATCAAGTTGTGCAAAATCGCGCGTCTACAACAATCGAAACACACAATAAAGTATAAAATTCATCAAAAAACATTGCAAAAATTTAGCATACAAAAGATACTCTGTTGAATAGTTCATAAATCAATTCTTATGCCCGGTTGTAAGTGAACAAATGTGAAATTCCATGTCTGTATAAATAATTTAATACATATATAGAAAGTTCAGAGCTGTCATGAGATTTGATTATGTGAAAAGACTATCATCTGATTTTGAACGAAAAATGGCATTTGAATAGGTGATTGAGGTCGTACCAGACAATAGAATCCTATACGTAGAATGTAGGCCTATTAAATATCAAGACTTGCCGCTTTCACTGATGCTGGCGACTGCAGCCCACGATTCTTACCTGCGTGTTTTTCGCGGTTCGCATTTTGTTAAAGATTTCACGCAGTCGTTTATTTAATTGCATTATTTCAACATATTTTTTGTTCCTCTAAGTGTTTGCCCATATGCAGAACGTTAATTAAGTCGAAATTATCAAGCCGGATTCACTTGAAGACAAAACTTTCATCGATTCGCAATCGGACGGAAAATTCGAATACTTTTTTCGCTGAATCCAATCTCGCATTGTCCTTTGAACGGTTATTCCGTATGTTAGTTTAATCAACCAACGAAATAACGAAATAGCCTCTAAAAATAATACTCAATCATTTCTTGTGTTGCAGAGAGCAGTTCTACCGCAATAAATAACAGGCCGAAAAAGCACAGTGCGAATCCAAGTGAAAAAATAATTCGTTTCAGGTTGACAAGTTTCCAGCATTAATCAAAAATTTATCACTCTTCATAAATTTTACAAACAGATTTGTCTTGTTTCGAGTGCAAAATAATTTGTGCTCCGGATGCGATTGTCTTTCACTTTGACATCTTTTGCAGCTGAGGGGGAAAAAAAGTTGTCAAAGAACGATGGAAAATAAGTACAATGGCTCTAATGATGCTATTTGCGTGGTATAACAAAACATTGAAAAATGCCGACTGAGTCGTGTCAATTGCAATCGATGACTCACATTACTTGAAAATTGGCCGTGCATCTTTGATCGCATCTTGGCGTGCCATTGTCTTGCTCGTCTCCCGATTAAACAATGGCGAGCTATTCTGCGCGTCGAGAGTCTCGTGGCTCGCACGTTGCATCAGCAACTTCTCCTGACAGGGATCATTGCGCGACGACGACCCACCGCGATTGTGTGTTTGCCAATCGGCGTGTGCATTACAACTTATTATAAACTTGCTCAATCGGCGCGTCTCACAAAAGGTGAGCAAAATAATTCACTTTGTGCAAATACATCCCGCGGTCTCGCATCGCAAAACAATCGGAATCTCCGTCCCGTCCGCGATTTTTCCATCCATAAATCATAATTATCTGTTTCCATAGTTCCGTCCACAAATCACTCGCATTCTCAACCTCTCTGCCTTTGATGAGTTTCGCAATTCACGATGTATGCAAATGTGAGATTTTAACTATGATTTGTGTTTGTTATAAACACAAGGCACGTAATTAAAATCGCGGAAAAAAGTTTCATATTTATGGCGATCCTTCAAACATAAACAATCCGCCTTTTTATTTTTCATTTAACAATTCTCACGGGATAAAAACTGTTTCAGCAGACATTAAATCGGCTCAAAACGAATCGAACTTGGTCGAATACCATATTCGGGCGGAGAGGGGAGAGGGATTTTTAAAAAGTTTTAACTGAAACGCGATTTCATTTTCACTTGAATTACAGCTTTGCAACGGCGTGACCAAACGAACTCCATTTTCATCGGAGTACGACCCGCAGCGTTATTTCCACTATATGATTCATTCTTACAAAATTGAGCGAAACAATGCAAACACAATTTGAGCCCAATAATTCAGCGGCTATAATATGCGTTCTCGCAACACACAAAGCCCTGAGCTGTGAACCACTGATTCTTACGCATTCCCATATAACTGAAAAACCAATGCGATGCGTGAATTAAAAAATTTAAACAAGCTGCCCACGAAAACAAAAAGTTGATAAAAAAAAAAAGTAGCCAGCGCGACTGGAGCGTGAAGTCGAACACGTTGTAGCCACCCGCGATAAGTTGTCGCCCGTCAATTTGTCTGGGCCGCGAACATCCAGCGTGGAAGTGTAATTTTTAATAGGCGCAAATTTTTATTCTCACAGACGCGAAAAACACAAGTGCGTTTCCCAGGCACTCCCAGCTGACTTACATTTGTTTCACGTTATAGGATCTGATAGCGGCCGACTACAATCGGACTTACCTCCCATCGGCGTATTATTTGCTATTATAATGTGTAAGAGCGTGCATGCCAGCTGTCAATGTGAACCCAACAGATAAAGCAGATATCAGCAAACAACGGTCGGGGTCGCGATTGCGACAGCCCGACCGCGAACCTTTTTTGAGTCGTGTCAGAATTAGCGAAACGCGTGGAGTAACATGTAAATTTTGTACTCGTTTAACCGTGCGTGCAGTTGCGTTTGCACATGCATTGGCCTTTTGTTGTCCGGGCGTGGAGAAAAATCAGCAGTTCGTAAAAGTTGTTATGAATTATGGAGATGGAGTCAGCAAAGTGAATGTTGGACATCCCCGGNGTCTGCAGCAAAGGTGTCTGCGTGAAATGTCTTGAATTCTTTGCACACTATAACTTCATCTGTATATGATGGTGGGAGAAAAAAATTTTTATAAAAAGATGGATTTTTTTAAACCAACTAGAATTTAGATTGTTTAATTGAATTCAACATGGTAAATATGGTATATTCGGAATTGAGTTTTTGACATGTTAATTATATTAATTTTCACAATTTATAACTGTTTCTGTGATAAGTTTGCTTAGTTAAACTTTAAATACCATTTTGAAAATTATTTTATGCAAATTTGCAGATTAAAAAAAAAATTCTGAAAAGTCGAAAAAAAAATTTTTTTAATCGTGTTTTAGAACCTGTGTACTTTTACTTATCATAAAATATTTGGTAATGAAAAAATTGTACAAACTTGAAAAAAAAAATTTTATTTATCTATTGTAAAAATGTATATCTTTTATAGCATTTTATCCAGTCCAATTTGTTAAATTAAAAATCAAAGAAAATTAAATTAAAGAAAAATTTTAAAAAGTCAATACTCCCAAAGATCTAATGTACTGTTTGTAGAATATTAAATTTATAATTGACATTAATTATGAAATTATATTTAGTTATTTCAAAAATTGCATGCACCATCTTGTCTGGAACCGTTATTTTTTCATTTGAATTATATTTTTTCGAGAATTTGGATCTATTTGCCAGTACAAATGGAGTTGCAGATGATGAGAATATCATATTATCCTGGAAAATATTTATCGCGGGTTTGCAGTTTCGAGTAATAATAAGATTTGATTTTTAACAAAAGCACATACTCGTATATACATTGCCAGGAAAGTAATTGGTATAATAACAGTAAAAGAGTATCCTATTCTGAACCAATCCTTATCAGACGGCTACTTAGGAATTCTAATTGTCTGCACCTACATGGCACATAATTACAATGTTTATTAACCGTCGAAGGGGTCTTGCTTCATCAGTTGTACTTGAATTGCCTCACATAATTAAGGCCTGAACGATAGAAAAATGTCAAATCGATTGAACGTAGCTACTCGAATACAATTATTTATCTGCTTGCATGTTGAATGTGAAAATTGACATTTTTCTCCCACAGGCCAACGTGTTGGCATTGGAATCAATGAATTAGTGTCATAACGGCGAGTTGCAGAAATAATTCAATAAACTGATTTTACAGGGCGAACTCGAACAATCGGCAATGTTAATTGCCAATTAATAGAGCTATTACGACAAGCAGAATTAGAGATCTTAACAAACGCCCGTAGATGGAATTACCTTGTTATCATCGGCCGAAACAATGGTGAAACGAGAAGCTGGCATGAAAATCGTGATATTTCGTGTACGTCTGGACCGCTTCGTGGTAAATCAGCGAGCTCTCACAAAGCCGTTGCATCACGTCTATTTTTTTTTATACTGAGCTGTGCACACATGCCTTTGACACCTACGCAGCTTATCCGTTGCGATATTTGACAGCTTTAATACACTCTTCCCGACCCTGTTTCATAAGATTCATCCGTCACTTGTCGATGGATGGTATTTCGCATGAAAAATTCATCAAAAAGTTACATGCAAAAACAGTTGTTGTTCTGTCTACTTGGTTTTTCAAATTCAACATAGATTCTTGATCACTTCAACCAACTTTGATTACAATGTATAACTTGAAAATTCGCAATCCATTGCCAAGTGCTCTGTTGCAGTATCTGATATAGCAATGAATTGTAACAGAACGGACAATATATCTGTGGCATTGTAATTACGTCTTCGTACACGCCGTAATTTAAAGACATAAGCTCGAGGAAAAAAAATCGGTGGGAGGACATTAGTTTTAATCGACACTAGGTAATGGCAGCTCTGCTGATACTGGAAAACTATACTAGAGAAATAAAAATTGAAAGGCAATTGGCATTTGATATTAAGCAATGCGCCGTCGACATCGGTACGAGCTCGTTATTGTGGCACTCAAAACGCGCTCAGATAAAAACACACACGTTCGGCGATCGTAAAATCGAATTTTCTCTCGTCGGTGTAACCTTTACAACGAATTAACAAATGGAATCAAGCCGAGAGTTGTCTCGTTGAAGGGACCCAAAAACCATCGGCCACAAAAAACTCATCTCAAGGATCAAAAAAAAAAATCTATTGGATGAATATTTAATGGTTTGCCGGCATCCCGAGTGTTTATTAACTTTGCGAAAGCACTTACTCATAGTGTACGAGCGCTGACTAATTCAATTAAATGGCTGCTCGGGTGTCCAATAGGTGAGGTTAACTAAAAGCTTATTTTTATGCGCGATTCAACCAATCAGGCGAGGTGAGATAGTGTACAGTACACGTACCCTAGTTATCATTAGACATAAGTAAGTTTAAGAGGTGCCCCGCTGGAATACTGTGTGATTGGATCACATGTACGAATTACGCTTCCATTAAAGTATACAAACATATGTCAGTCGGATTGTAATTGAAGTAAATTCAAAATAGGATATGTAAGAACACTTCTATCAGATTAGAGTACGGTTGAATTTTCGAATTAACAACCGTCGAAAACTGTATATGGTTTGTTTTCATAAAGTAAATTATAACGTCAAGTATTTTTATTTTTATTTTTATTTTTCTTTCATTTTTTTTTCTCCCGTGAACCTCCACATTGATTTTTATTTTTGTTTTCATAGGCGAAAAATGTACGTGCAATTCTATTGAGCACGCGGCGGGAATTTTTTTGCGTTGCTGAAGTTGGAAAGTGGAATTCTTGAAATGTAAATGATTTTTTACGCCTCGCACAAATGCTACGTGAATTGGCGCGCGGATGAAAAATACAATTTTACGATGTAATTAAGTTTGTTTCATGCAAAAGATTTCGACAGGGAAAAAGATGTTCATTATTTTCGAAAGTGTTTCAAAGGGAATCCAGGAGTGGTGGGGGGAGAGAAAAATCGGAAACCGATCTGGGAACTGGCTTACGAATTCTCGTCTCAGTGCGAGGCCGCATTTGCAACATTTTTCTCGCGTGTCCAAAGTTATCGACAGTGAATCGCAAAACGATGAATTCTGCACATACGATCATACGTTTCAATCAGGAAGGCTCGCTCGTTTGAACACGAGCTAATTAGCCTTTTGCGATCGTAACGTAAGAACTCCTGTACGCTCTCTAGGCTATAACTGCCGCGCTGAACGAGGACGACTCGTGTACATACGCCTCTTAAAGTTCATGTGAAAGGGGAACCAATGAGCGCAAAACATGCAACTTGTTATATTGTTACATCGGACCTTCGATATTCGGAGTAAACCTATACATTTGTTGTACAAAATTTGCAAGGCTTCGAAACTCACACTTTACATTGTAACATGCATCATCATCATTTTAATGATTCATTATTCTTGTATTTTCAATTTTGTAATTTACAACATCTTTTGTACTTTCGAAAATGTTTTTCAACTTTCATTTAAACTTGAACATTGTTATTAATATTTTCTTTCATGAACTTTCATGTTCTCATTGCTGAAATGATATTCAAATATTCACATTTTACATTGTAACATGCATCATCATCATTTTATAATTCATTATTCTCGTCTTTTTGAATTCGTACTTTATTATATTCTTTTGAAAACATCCAACAAAGATTCTCATTTTTCAAATGATTCAGTAATTGCTTTAAATTTTTTTGTTTATTTTTTTTTTCAAATTGAATACATTTTATGTCACCATTGATGAAATGATGTTCACAAATTATTTCACTAATGAAAGCTTTTAAAATTTCTTAAAATGCAGAACGAGAAAACACCAAGTCAACCGAGTATCGAAACGTTTCAGCAGAGCCACCCCAATTATTGCAAAAATTAATTTGTTTCACCCTGGTAACCTTACGTTCCGTTAATCTAGTCGCTGTCTCTGCCAGGCTCCCGCAATTAAAACCATGTGACTCTTTCACTGGTATCTTAGAATTGTAGAATTAAAATTATAGCTAATGTCTTATTCCAACGTACAATTTCTACAAACATGGTGCCAAACAAAATTGCACGTAATTATACTGGTTCTCATACTTATGCACCCAACACCAATCTTTTTTAACTTACCCGAGAAACGTTGATAAATTCGCTATTCGCTGGAAGAATTTCGCAATTTTTGACAACAAATACTATACCGGTAGGAATTCCACTCGAACCCTCAAGCACTGAAAATCGATTTCAACATTTCATTCAACATTTTGAGGTTCGAAAATTTTGTTATCGAAAAATCAGTTCAGATCTCACGTCTTGTGGTGAAATTTTCGACATGAAAATTGTCTATCAAGAAATTTCAACATTTTTCATAAGTTTTTCAAAAATTTATAAAAATGCGACCTTGAACATACCTTATTTCACAGGACTTATAATCGTTTTCTTAGTTCAATTAAATTTTTTAAGAGAATCTTTTGTCAACATTAACAAAAAGTGTCTGAATTTACTAATTATCTAAAATCGTCCAGAAATAAAAATTCATTTTTCGTACATTTACAAAAGTGTCTAAAAATAATCTCATGCATATTTGAATTTAAGCTCAAATTGATGTCTTAATTTTGAAAAGTTATTCAATTCAAAAAATGTATTTAGTTTGTTCAGACATACAGAACTGTTTTGCTTGTCAATCTCAAATGGACAAAACTAAAAATGAAATTGCGACGGTTGTACTTGTTTCTCAGTCGTAATTGTGAACTTGTGCTGGTCAATGGAGGCGCAAGCTTCAACGTAACTTGACCTTGGCGTAAAAAGTGGGGGGTCACGTTAGTGAAAAGCACGTGTTCCGGCAACAAAATAAGTACCGACCGGTATATTAATTCTACATTTAAAGGTGCGGTCGCACACAGGGCATGCCGGTCTCGGTGGTCGAGTCGTTGGTACGAGTGTAGGTAGAGAACGCAACAATTCAAAGAGACTCGCTCCCTCGCTGGGTGTAATGGCTGGTAATTAGAGTGCCATGATAGCAGGCTCCGCGAAAGCAGTTATCTCGCTACGTGCATCGGGCATACTCGGGGCCCTATCTTCCTTTCTTTTCTCTTCGTCTTCGCCTTTTTCTGCCTTCGTATGGCTGCGCGTACGAACATACTTGTAATCTCCGGTCTCCTACACAGTCGTCGAGTATGTGTCTTTCCGTCTCTTCCTCGTCTCACCCCGAACTTCTTGTCTTTGCGTTTAGCCCCCACGTTCGAGGCTCTTCGGTGTCTTTGTCGGTGCTCACCTTTCTTTCCGACCGTTTCGGCTTGTTCCTCGTCGACTTTTACGCAATCGTTCTCGCGTTTACCTCATTTACACTCAAAATGTACCACGAGATTGACGCGTTAAAGGATAAAGACAGAATGCTCCTCTTTTTCCCCTCTTCTTCTTGATTTACATGTGTCTATTACTTGACTATTCTCGTTCTTTGTAACTCAATTGAGTTTTTTTCTTCATCTAAATCACGAATGAACGATTGAAAGAACAAATTTGAAAAAAATGTAAAAGTTTTTATACTACTATTAAAAAGAGAATTTTTTTAATAATTATAAAATTGTATCAGCGTAATAGACTGCATAAAAAGTAAAATACAACAGGATCATATAATCCAAATAACAATATGAAATTGAGACTGCGACTTGAAGAAAAAAATGATTTGCTGATACAAAAAAATGTTTCATTTAAAATGGATGATGACAGATTATGTATACTGATATTGATAATATTTTTTTATAGAATATTATTTTCGATTGAAATCGGAAAATTGAATTTCATGAATTTTCGCTCATCAAATAAATTGTCACTGCTTATCAACATGTAAGGTCTCGCGATATCAGGTAAACAAGTGATTTAGCATGATCGAAACACGCTTAGTCGCAGGGGTAACGTGAACGGTCGTGTAAAATGTATGAAGTTGAAAATCAGTCGGATAGGAAAAGAGGAACGACAGTGAAATATAAATAGTACGTTCACTTTGCATACGCGAATAGCCTCATTAATCGATTATAAATCCATAAGAAAATTGATACCCATTAAACCGACATAATTAACTCGCGAGTTGAGAAATTGTTGAAATCACTGATAATAATGCCAGTTATTAAAAACATTTAAAACAATTGTTGCCATTATCAATACCATAATAAAGCCATCAACTTCTCCATACGTGATCCTAACACCTGTTTAAATTACCCGAAATTGAAAACGACCGAGCGATAAAGAACAATTATTTTTAATGAACCCATGTTTTTCACTACGCTGCTGCCACTTGGCGTTTCGGCTCACCTGCCTGGAGAACTGTAATCACGAAAAATCTTCTAGCGTTTTCAAAAAACCGAACCTAAAATTATTGGTTTGTAAAAAAAAATAAAAAAGTTACAATAACTAACAACCCTCTCGAAAACTACAAAGGAGTTCGTGAAAATAAAGGAAAATGAAGTAAAAATTGAAGATAATGGGTGTTATACAGCTGTTCTCATTCGAAATATTTAAATTTTAATTGCGCATTAAGTTGTTTGAATGTAAAATACCATAAGCTATTAATGTTTGAATGAATAATTACTTTTATGAACCAGAAGTTTCATTTAGAAACTACCATGAAACGAAGCAACGCGTCAAGAGTGTGTTAATGAATTCCTGTACATTAAAATTGTAACCTATTTAAGTCCACGCTGTCATATACGAAGAATATTTTGTTCCCGGCACTTTTGAACTAGATGTTGTATATTCTCCATAATAAGTCCGGGCGATCCTGACTGAAACTAACTCCGTTTAAAGCAGGATTAGCATATGTAACAGAAACACTGCTGCGATGTTACAAGGTTGACCCTTTTTTCAGTCGCCACTAGGCCATAATGACATTGCACCCATGTGGCTGCCGCTCGTAAATTATAACAACCTAAAAAGTATCAAACCATTTTCATTTGACGTTCTTTTTATCTATTTTATGTTTCTGCTTTTATTCTTCAATCTTGAGATGAAAATTTATTGTCAAATTAAATTCAGGTCAACTTTGTGAAATCGCCCATTCATACACATAGATGAATCGTTAATTTCAATTATGTCATGATAGAAGAAATATGGCCTATAAATGGAGACCAAAGGAGGATGGAATAAAAATATCTAATTAGTTATAGATGCAATCCACGCTACAACCTGATCACTAAGATGTTTAATTTTTCATCCCACTTAGGTGAAAAATATTTTTCATTATCATCAAAGCACTTTTAATTATTAAAAAATAATCCTTCTTAATCAATAATTCATTTCAGCTAACCATATTGTATTTCAATTTTTTTATTTCAAATCAAAGTGAAAACTATTTTTACCCCTCTAAAGGCACTTTTAATTATTAAAAAATTGTAATTTTTTTAATTCATGTTTTTATTCATTTTGGCTAGCCAAATATGGTACCTGTTAAGGCCCATTTGAACTCGCCTGTTCAGAATCAAACCTACTTATTGCCTTTTAAGTTGGTGATTTTTTCGGTCGGTCCAAATTAGGGATAGAGAAATCAATGTTTACTCGGGAATTAAGAGAGTCTCGGATTGCGATAGTTTTCGCAAACACCGAGAACAGAATTAATTTATAAGCATCGCGGAAGTTTAAGTTCGCGCCGTAATCGGTATTGGCAAAATATCACCCCGTAAATCTCTTGCCAAACATTCAAATTAATCGGCAATTGTTTCGTCGGGCAGATTAGAGCCGAGCTCTTTCCCATTACGCTTGTCTATTAAAGCAAACGACACTGCGATTAGTAGACAACAACGTGGACGCGCGCGCCGTACAGTCGTCGTTCCTTTATCAAGCTGTTGACAACGGTTTAAGACCCGCGCCCTCGAGTTTTCTTTATCCGAGCGCGATAATTGCTCTCCCGGGTATATAATTTAATTGCATCGTCGAAGCGTGGAGACTCGGCACTTCGGTCACGCCTACAAGAATCGATACGCATTAACGGAAAAAGGAAGGCGATCCGTGAGTTGCGAGGGATTACTCGTTCGAAAACCGGACGCTTTCGCACAACGCACGCGGATACAACTTAATTCGTTGCTATGTACGGTCTCAAACTTTTTCAACCACTCTTATTTATCTAGATGCATTTTTTTTTCGTGCGCTCCTCCTTGGTACTCTTTTTTGTTTTGTTGTCAGATTTTCAGGTGTGTGTTTTTTTTTTTCGAATCATTAAATGGCACCATTTGCCACGTATTCGTGACATCCGCAGGAAAAAGAAAAAAACTTGAAAGATAAGCGCATGTAAAGGCAAGGCGTTCTTGAAAAAAATAAAAAAGAAAGATAATAAAAAAGTGACCGGCACGTCAATGGAATTGACACTTTTAAAATTGACGCTCACGCACTTTTGTACAGTAGTTGAGTCTTCACTATACACCATCTAAAGTGTGCTGCGTGACTGTAGGACTGGAATTAATATAAGTAAATTGAGTAATTTGACTGGTGCTCGAAGAAACAATGTTGGCCGTGCGGCGAATCGTATGTTTCAAGAAAATTTAAGGCTCGAAAAAAATTTGTTGCACCAAATTACCTTATGATAATGGAATAAAGAAAGACGATAGGTTATTATTTCAAAAGAGGAATCTTAAAGTTTCGGCTTTTGCCAGTCGATCGAACAAATTATCGGGTGCCTAATAATTGGAATTCTGCGAAATCATAAAATACATTATTTTTTCACATTTCAAACAATTACACGGCCTTTTGTGAAGGCATTGCGAGATGTTGCGAAAAGTACGTAATTTTGCAGGATGTTTGTCTTCGGTGCCCCGTTCTTGAATTGCAAAAATATGTTCTCTTCGCTGCGTAGAAGAAAAATGGATGCACAATTTTTTATCTCTGTTTTTTGCCAATAGCACACACTGAAATTATTGAACTGCCGTGTGTTTTCAAGTCGACATAATTGTGCCGATAGATTACACGTGAATTTACGAAAAAGAATGACACGCGAGTTGTCTACATAGTCGCAGCGTTAGCCATCTGCCTCTGAGTATTTCTGTAACCGTTTGGTTACAATTAAGCTAATTCAAGTTTGATTCGCGACAGGTGACTGTAATTGCAGCAACGGGTGTGATCAGAATCAAATAATTATACGGATGCTTGGTCGAAGTTTCATTTTCTTTTTCATCCGCACCTAATGGCCTGTCAATAATTCCTACCGACTCCCCAAGAACATCCGCGAACGTCAGAAAACTCGGACGGGTCCTTTTTTACCTCCGAAGCATCAGATATAAGACACTAGATAAATATTTTTCGATTAATATGTAAATCCATGAAACATTACTCATGAACTGAAAAGTCACCAATTAAATGTGTATCTATTTTCTGCTCGCACCGTTTCATTATCATAACGTTATAATTACTGTTTACTTGTAGTTTCGTCTGAAATTTACGACAGAGAGCGACACTTAATTTTCATTTTCTCTCGTAAGAGTTAATTCCATACGTGTAAAGCCATCAATAACTTTATGTCTAATTAAGAGCAATTAAGAAAATCGTTCCAACTGATTCATTATTTAACAGCGAAAGAGAAAAAAAAACAAGTTGTCACAATCAAATTTATGCAGTTGCACTTATCGTAATCGTAACCCTTCAATTGCGAACTTAATTTTTCTCAAACAGTGTTCTAAATCATCATTAATTTTAATTACTCGCCAGCTGAGTCGGTGCTGGACCTTGCCACTAGTTCCAACGTGGCATTCACAAAACGGTTGCTCGCATGAAATTTTTTTTCCCCCCGCTGCAGCAGAAATAAAAAGACAAACACAAATAAGACATTGAGGGTTCACGCGGTCGCTTTACAAAATTTATGACATGCCGTATCTCATTTCGCGATCTTATGATTTATGAAAAGAAAATGCTCCGGCGGTATACACATCCTCTGCAATAATACAGCTGCGAGTGGCCGAGCCCGATGATTGGCAGGAAGACGCTTGACGGTTGCTCGCTTATCCTTGCGGATCAGGTACACTTGTGAAAGAGGTGTTTGAAAGACGCGCGTAGAAAATGCTCGTGCACCTTTAGCCGCGGGCCCAAGATGGATCACTCGACTACTTCCTGACAACGAGGCCCGGGGAAAACGCTCCGCCACTTTATCCTCATTTAAACCCATTTATGCCTACTCGCAGCCCTCGAATCATCTGCATTCAAATGCGATAAATAAGTCCCATTCCCAGCCTGTCGAGTTTACCCAAAAAAGAACGCAAAACGAGACTGATTTATCGCGCCAAATGAGCGCTAATATCGCTTTGTGATGGCCCGTTTATCCTATCGCCGGCATCAGCAAAGATTACGAGATACATTTGAAAACGTAATGCAATGGTCGTGAAAAAAGAAAAGAAACAAGAAAAACGCGTCCGCTGCACCTCCCGGTAACAGCTTGATTAAGAATTACCAGCGCTCATTTCGCTCCTGAGATAAACCAGATTATCGTTTGAATTGAACTGGTTCGGATAATTACGTAAGTGTCATCGGTGTCGTTATTTTGTTTCGTCGTCGCTTCTGGATG
>JAAMPD010002487.1:0-14648 GCA_025266255.1 Trissolcus basalis
GTATTGTCATCGGAACTAACACTTGCATGCAAATTTTCAGCCATTTCCATCAATTCTAAGGTACTCAAATTAACGTTACAAGATTTGAAACTTTCGGTAAAACTAAATAAAAGCGTTTAATATACGGAAATCCTTTTTTATAAAAAAAAGGTAAACAATTAAGAATAAAATTAAGAAAAATTAAATTTCAAAAATCTACTAGTGAAATTGGCATTTTTACAAAATAATGATTGTTATAAATATATTGATTAAACGTATGAGTTTAATAATCAATAATTCTAAATATTTTTAGAAAATGTCTAGGACAAAATAGATGACACGAAACACACAGATGACATTCGAGTGTACATTCTAATCTCATAGATAATTAGAGCAATTTGTATACACGAATTTTTACGAGCTCTAACAGTGATTGGAAAATCACGTTATGGTGAGATCGAAAAGTATATTAATGAGCATGAATCACCGAAAGTGATCCAAACATCTTTTCTTACGGTCATCAGATTCTGAGCGATTTCAGGGACAAGTTATGTTTGCTCTAAATTTCGTTAGGAAGACGATTGACCCAGGGAAATCTAACCTCGAGATTTTTCCAGAACATCCTCTCACTTTTGGGACCTATGTTTCCGATGTTAAAATTTAAGAATCAATAGAGTGTCATCGGGCTAGACAAATCAGTCTTTTCTTCCGGTTGATTCGGTAGACGCCTCTTGAATCTGTTGTCCCTAAATTGTTCAACAGCACGAGTAAAAACTTGACCGAATGTCCAGAAATAGTTCAGCAGCAAGTATCAACAAGAGTCTACCAGCATATGATTAATCGAAATATTTATGCACAATCAATCATATTTAGTAAAAATGAACAATTTCACTAGTGGATTTCTTGAAATCTAATTTTTCTTAATTTTATTTTTAATTGTAATTATAAAAATTAGACGGAATAGACACATGACGTAACAATATAGAAGATTCAAATTTATACTATATTTATATCAACGAGTGATCCAAATGATCACATAGGTATGGAAATTTCCACACCTTCGTTAGGACACGCATTTGGATATCATTTTGAAATATGTTAGATTTCATCATTGACGACACATGGGATGCAATTTTTCGCGTAGCAAAGAGTTTAAATGGCTTTTTGGTCAATGAAACTATGAGAATTAAAATAAATTATGTCAAATTACCTCGTGGAATGGGTAGACCTGTATCTTTAACGCATAGCAGTGTCCTTAAATGATCAATTTTAACCGTAAAAGAAGATAACTTGTGTTTACCGCGTTCAATAGTCACAGCTGTATCAAGTGCGAAAAAACGTCATTTTCAAGATCGAGACTGCGCAAGAATGTGGGACAAAGTAGAAAAACAGATAGTATGTTTCAATTGGCAAGAGTGAAAAAATGAATAAAAGATGCAAATGTTAGGATATCTCGGGATGGTTGTGGAATTTTGGAAATAGAAAACTTCCAATGTTATTCAATTGGAGAAGGTATAGCAATGATTGTACATGATGTCATTAGTTTTGGTCAAGGTTTGCCACCGCTTTTTCATGCCACTAAAAGGGTTATCGAAGCAAACGGAGGAGTCACTTTTACTATACATATTTTGTATTACAGCCATGAAAATCACTATTGTCCAGTCTTGAATGTAACCAGGGCTCTGTGCAAAGAATTGTGTACTATTTATCATAACAGCGTCAGATCATTGTTAAATCACAGATGTATGAAAAAATGAAGACGATGTTCATCGCAACAGTGTTCAGTAAAGGAATATGAGAAGAAAAATCTTTAGTGTGAATTTTGTTACCGTTTATTTTTAGACGAGACATGTCTCAAAAATCATAAATCTCCAAATTCATTTATGATAAATTTTTCAGATCGTCAAATGATGAAATTGTTTAATTAATAATTTAATACATGTAGTACATAATTATTTTGTAGATATTGCAACCAAAAACAGCCGGCAAATCATTTGTGTTACATTCAGCCTGTCAAGATGAATGAAAAAACTATAAAAACAGTGGATAATAGACGATTTCATTTTTATGATTTTGAGACGCTTCAAGACAAAACAAGAATTGGAAAGAATGGTCAAGAAGTTTTTATTTATGAGCCGAACCTGTGTGTTGTTCAAGTTACCTGTACTTTGTGTATGAATAATAACAATTTATCAGAATCTTGCAAGACATGTGGAGTTCGCGAATATATATTTGGAAAAGATTCGGTAAAAGAATTTTAGGACTTGGCAATTCCTACTAAAACAAAATTTCCTCAAATTATTTGTATTGCTCACAACTCGGCGGGTTTTGTTTGTCAATTTTCATTGAATTATTTATCACAAAAGCACGTTCGAACGATTCCATCATAGATTCTCAACGGTACAAAAATTTCAAGTCTTAAAGTAGGGGTAACAAAATTTCATCGATAGCTTGATTTACTTTCAAATGCCATGCACTGAGGTCTTTACCTAAACCATTCGACTTGAAAGATAGTATTTCCAAGGGCACTTTTTTATAAATTGGATTCTGAACAATCAAACACAAATTGTTTATTTCTAAATTGTTTTTATTAGAAAGAGCAATACCCCAAACAACATTCACGCTTAAAGTAAGAAGTAACATAGAGCTTCTCAAAAATTTTTGAAAAATGAAAGCTTTCCATCCTGACTTTCTTTCTTCCACTTTCTTCCTTATTCCATATCTTTTCCCCTCTGTGAACTGACAATATAAGGTAATTATGCATCAGTTGTATGAATGTTATATCTAAGTTCTATTAAACCAGTTAAGAATAACAGAACTGCTACCCAAAAATCAAATCAAATCTTCCGTTGTCCTCAATCTCTGATTGATGGTTCTATGTTTCCTAAAATATTATGTCTAATGCCGCTTAGGCTTTCCAAAATTTATGTGTCATAAGATTTACGTTCACAAATTTTTATGCGAAATTAATTTTGAGAATAATATTAATTGTTTAATTTAATATTAATAGAGTGAATGTTTATATGATACAATTCTCATGTTGTTGGAATTTTAGGTTATTTAATTTTTATGCAAATTGGAATTATGAAAAATTATGTTTACGCACATTAGTCATTATATTTTTTGAAATTTATGTTTTACAAATTTATGCCTTTTTCATTTTTTCATAAAGTATATTCATGTGATATAAACGTTATGCTAATTTCATTAAATTTATTGTTTTTTATGAAGAATTAACATTATGAGTTCCGAATATCCGGTACTTTTATATTATGGGTTCCTAAATGTACCAATTTTTTTGTTTATGTTTTTTGACGATTATGCGCAATCGACTTTATAACGTGCTTTGTTTATGCAAATTGATTTTATGCAAAATCAAACTTATGCGCTAAAAATATTAAACCATTCAACGGTTTAGCTTTATTTCGTTTACAATTTTTCAATTTTATACAATCAAAAATTATTTGAAAATATTTTTATGGATATCGAACATTATGGCAAATTAACAATATTCTGAATTGATTTATGGCTTTCCTTTTTATAGATTAAATAACTGCATGACTTTTGAATTCTATGTGTTCTTAAATTATGTACTGTGATAGGTTATGTAGAATAGAGTTTATGTATTTCGATATGGAGCCGATTATTATTTGAAATAAATTCTGCTGAATTCGGAATCCTCTCTGCAATACTGACTTACTGACTCCAAACTATGACAATTGACAGACGGCTGTTGAAAGCGCCCGAAAATTTCTGGGACCCTCATTAGAACGGTTAAAACGACCATGATGGTAGCAAAACAGAATCTGCTTTTCAGTAACTACCGTGGTTATCACGGTTAAAGCAACTGTGGAGTAAAGCAGTTCCTACTTTGTTTTTTTTTCTCTGTGTGAATGTGGATCATCTAAATATTCAAAAATAATGATAATTATAAAAATGAATATTAGTCGCATAAAAATGTCAGGGAAAATAAGTAATATATTACAAATGTGTCGTCTTTGTTTTAAAATAGTATCATATATATTTATATATTGCATATAACACAACTATGTATGACTGAGTATTTTCACATATTCTTGTTGAATACATGGTAATCAGACCACAAAACGATGTTGATTAATTTACATTTACGCGTAAAAATTATAAAATCAGAAAATAAAAACTACATCATAATAATCATATATATTTGATGTTAATATTCAATTTATCCGTCCTAGTTAATGATATTTCAATACTTAGGTAAAAGCTAAATTTCTACAAGTCGCATATACTTGTTTCTGATTAAAACTGACATACAAACAAACTTGCTTGTAAACAAAAGTAACAGAACTTATACATAAAACGGAAATGTACATCTTTTTGTTGAATGCGCTATAAAGTTACAAATTCCTTTCAGAGTGAACGCGTATACTACGAAATCGAATATAACTATTTATATGTAGGAGTTTACAGTTTTCGAACAATAAAGAAAACGAAACAACTTTGCTTCCGCATCGTTATAGTATACTATAGTTACACTATTTGGACATTATTATGATGCCATACGTATAAATTTAATTGATATATAACAATAATATCATATATCATTTATACGTACAACATTAATTAATTATTGTACACATTCTTCAATATTAACATTGCATCTCTCATTTGCAGATTCAATTAAGCATAATATTTTCATCCAACGATAAATTAACGGCCCGTGCACAACTCGGAATTAATTTTTTTTATTAGCATTAAGCACGATAGCCAAATTCTACATAATTTTTTTGTTTTGTTTTTACACACCTATATAATGTCTCGAAACTTTAAGGAAGATTACATACACAATCGACAATATTCACAATAAGATCAACAAATTACATCATTCGTAACATGACAAGTGAAGGCAACGTAGAATTAAAATTCAATAAAACTAATGCCAAAAAAGCAGGATTCTTTTCATAGGCGTTTTACACAATATTTACAAGCATTATTTCATTTGCCTTCGTTATCTGTAAAATTAAATATTATTTCTATATTAACCTTTTATCAATCAATTATTATTATAAGGACTTTTTATATCGCCTCATGTTACCTCGTTTAAAGAGCACCAAAAGGATCCAACTGAACAGCGTTCTCTGCTTGAGTAATCGGCTGCGTGGGTGGTGTTGGGCCCATCATGTTGTTGCGCGCATTCATTATTACTTGCGTTGGCCCAACAGGAATCATTCCTGCACCTGTAGTTGATACGTTTGCCATTGGAGTCATCATTGGCCTCATACCTTGCATTCCTCCAGCCATTCCCTGTTGCATACCCTGAAAAATAATCACTTTGCATCGATAAATTTATTCAATACATTCATTTATTTTCAATCCATTTTTTTATGTCACTAATTTCCCATGTCAAAACCAGTCAACAATTTTAAAATAAGTTGGTATCATTACGAAAATATTGAAAGCATTCAATTATTGGTGAAATTATTGTAACTATAACAATCATTAATATTATTATTGTCATTATTATTATTACTATAATATAATAACTTATAATTCATTATATATAAATTATTATATAATATCTGTGGCTGAAAGGAAAAACCAGTTAAGTGTATACGTAAACCCTATATACTTAACTGGTTTTTCCTTTTAGCCACAGATATATTAGATTTTATCTATGCAAAAATGTTTTCTTTTTCTTTTATTTCGTCAATTATATTAGTATAATTAATAAAAATGATGTTATTCAAATCTATGAATAAAGGACTCCTATCTGACGAAAAAGAAGAATTCAAAGAGCACTTCTAAAAAATGTATATATTTCAAAGACCTTTAGAATCATATGAGATATAAATAATTTCAAATAGTTTTTATTCAAGAGTATCATATTAAAAAATTTTCGATTCTTCATTGAGTTTCAAACGTTATTCCCCAATGCCGAATATTTCAGCATCTTTTAAATATTTCAACGCTAAATTTCGATGAAAAGAATAGCAAGTGTTATTTTATAATTCCTTCAACGTTCCTTTACTTTTCATTAGTAAAACTATGTAAGCAAATCCAGACATAATTTCCATTTAGCAGTTCAAAAAAATGCCACACACTTAGGACTATTTTTTGGCGATATGCAAGTTCCTCCAAAAAATGAGAGTTCCTCCAAAAAGATAGTGTGAATTCCTCCAAACTGAAAACACAGATCGTCTACTGGAAACTCAATTTTCCCCCAAAAACTAGTAAGAAAAAAATTAGTAGGGAAAACATTGTGCCATTCAAAAAAAGTAGAGACATCTTGAAAAGTTCAAAAAATTTTTATAGGCCATAGACACATGTTAAAGTATTTCGATTTAGTGAACAGTAATTTTTACAATAAAACTCTTTTAATTCATTATCACATCAAAAATACTGTTATCACTGCTTTGCTAGGTAAAACTACCATGCAAAATTGTTTCTGTTAAATTAAGATAGAATATTTCATCATTTGAGAAATTTTATCTACTTGATGTTGCTCATTTAATACTGAGCTTTTCATTTTGGAAATTTTTTATATAACAAATAAGTATACAGAGAGAAAAATATAATACCCGGGGAAAAAAGTCCAGGTCCTGCAAATAGTCCTGATTATCAGACAGAATTAGGTCCATTTCCAGGTCTGATCAGACCTGAACTTTTTTTCTCAGGTATCGATAGAAAATTTCGCATTGTATTGTTTAATCTAATAAGAACGTCATTTGTAACTTTGTTGCTGTACTATCTGGTAATTTTAATATAATCTTTTTTTCTCCCTGTAAATATTATTGATATCCACTCATTGAATTTTCACAGTTCTTTGTGGAATTATCTGAGTCTTCAAATTGAAATTTGAGTATATATTATAACTTTTCAATAGCTTCTATTTATTAATTTTTAATTGAACTGTACTCACCTTTTACCAATGCATGCAATTAATGTATATACAAGCCATACGGTGCAAATACGGTGTAAGATAGAAAAAACTTACCATCATCATTGGTTGAGAAGGGAGACCTGCGACTGAACTTGTTGAAAATTGCATCATTCCTAGGCCCTGTAACAGCCACATACATGCCATGTGCCATGCATCAATAAACTATAGGTGTAATTATCTTTATACTGATGATAAAGTAATTGCAAAAAGCTTAGAATTGTAAGTATATTTTTGTAGCAACATCATACCATATATTATAAATATCTGTACATATTTAGTTCAAAATCATCAAAGTTGGTATTGACTGCACATAAAACCATACTCAAATCAATTATAACCACAAAAGTAGTTTGATTTATAATGTTATATTCTATGGTTAAAATTTAAGAGTATCGCGTAAATAAACAAAAATTCCATGTTTGTTTGTTAAAAATTGAAAATAACAATCTTTGAAAAGTAATTTTGTTCAAAGTTTCCAAAAGTGTCGATGCGGCGTTGTATTTTTACATTTAGATCATTTAATATCATTAAAATTGATGCGTACCTTAATTTTGATATAATTGTAAAAGCAAATAATAATGACAATCGATAAAGAATCCGTGCGAAGCACGAGGTTAAAGCTAGTAATCAATATATTATTCTAACAACCAAACAACCTAAAAATGTATCAAACGTTTCCGATTAAAATTTGACAAAATATAAATTATTGTTTAAAAGGGTAAAAGCACCATTTTATTACTGTGTGATTTTTGTGATTTTCAAAAACGTAATTTTCATTTTTCCTTGGTCTTCAAAAGTCATATAGTAATCAGTAATGACTTGGCGAAGTTTAAACGAACTGCTTGATGGTCCTTATAAAGCCCATACAAGTCATAAAACTTCAAATAATATTATCATTTATTATGAGAAGAATTATTAGTTTCAACAACTGAAAGATGATTAAGAAATAAAATGCATTTTCGATATCTTCAATGTGTATAATTGTGTCAGTGTAAAGGTAAAATTTGTTAAACTGCTTCTTATTATAATAAGAGATCTCTAATACTAAATTCATGACTCATGCTTATAATTTTCAAATAAAAAAATAGAATAATTTAACAATGTTCAGTAAATTTCAATTGTCACTTCTACTTTTGGTATGAACTGCTGTCTAAAAATACATGATCAACTACTGGTGCACTCAGCCTTTTTTTTAAGAAATTGTGTATTTATATTGTTATTCATTATATTAAGCAGATACATGATCAAAATTGATTCTTACTTAAATTATAATGAAGAGAATATTGGCCCCTTAGTACTTATAGAGTAACGGATTTTTCATTACAAGTGTTCAAGTGTCATATCCTTCTTATTATTAAACTGTGTAAATTTGCATGCAAAATTATTGTAAAACAATTAAATATTTTAATTCAAAGCTTGAGCTTATAATATAGAGGAAAGCGACCAACAATGAGACACTTTATCAATTTCATTGTTGTCAACAAGACATATAATGGTTCCTAGAATTTATTTATATATTAAAAAAATGTAATTTTATTATTATTTAATATCATTCTTAGAATAAATTCACAGCTCTATAAATTTTAATCATAAAATGCATTTTAAAAACAAAGTTAAATCTTTGCAAAACTACACTGTGAAAAAGGCATTTTTAATCATTTTTTCATTAAAATTTTAATAACGTTAAAAATAGAAAGATCAGTCAACGTTTAACTTATTTTTATGTTGATACTCTCAATTGACACTTTGGTTAACGTTATTAAAAATAATACATCGCAGTTTCAAATTAGCTGTCTGTTAAACTTTCTAAAACGATTTATTGGATAATTAATTTAATTTTAATCAGAAAAAATTATTGAAATATGACTTTTTCTTAATTTATGAGGGAATAATTTTTCAGTTTTTTACAGTCTCTTAAAAGAATTAAAAAAAACTTGAAGTTAGAATCGTCTTACTGATGGTCAGCCTTCCCTATAAATTTATAAAGACGAAAATCTCGAATAGTTCTCAATTCTACAATTGTGTTGGCGGGTTTGAAAGCTACTGATTATATAAAATACACTAAATACAAATCTTATGATTTGCATAAATCTTAAATAAAATAATAAAATGGTAGTATCATACCATTGGTCTGTAGCCAGCACCAGTAGTAGCTGCCATCGGTTGTGGAGTCCAGCCAGCTGCTCCACCAGATTTTGCTGAATTTTTGGGGGAATTCCATTGCATACCTCTGCAAATGTTACACAATTCCACATCATTATCAATCAGTTTAATGTCGTGACAAAAGGAAAAACTACATACCTTATTCGTGTCTTACATGCTTTCAAATAATTTATACAAAAACGTTAACTTCGTGAAAGTTGATTTTTTCTCAATGGATTAAAAATGTCACAAACGTATATTATAATATTATACTCAAATATACACAATGCATTTTAAATATAAGTAAACAATATAGATAAATATAAGTCAGAATTCAATAAAGATTAAACTTAATCTAAATCCACTTAATTTGTAGGGGTTTCTTCGCCTCTACTCACTTGACTGGTTGGGCACTTTTGTTAATTGATAGATTTTGTGCTAAACTGGCGAGACTGCTATCTAAATCTCCTGTTAATACTTTGCCAGTGGATGCATTCGGCGGTTGATTAGCAGCTATAAAAATGAACAAGTTTGTATACCTTCTGATGAAAGCTCTGACGATTGATTGCGAACTTTAAACAAACCAAACAACACATTATTATACGGAAAACAATTTTCAAAATCCACAAAACATAAAAGACTAATACATTCAAATAATTGGTTGATGGTAAATATTTTGGTCTATCAATGTTTTCACTTCAAATTATTCTCACGTTAAGCATTTTTTTTGTGCACTAGTAACACAAAAGTTATGAATAAGTGATATTCTATTTTTTGCATCAATTTTCTAAAAGCAGATATTTCATGTACATATATGATTTTGAAAAGCATCAAATCATATATTAAGTCAAATGTATTCCACTGCCATAAAAATGGTATACGCGATTGTACGGATCTCTCTGATTTCAAAACAAAATGAATTTAAATATTTAAATAAAAAACAATATACATATATGGTGACTATTGTTTTCCAAATGTTGAGGATTATTGAGCATTCCGCGCTTGTACAATTTTTTGTGTAAAAAAAACATTATTTCGACTTCACATCGTGTATTATGACATTACTTAAAACCAACACAAATCGAATTACTGTACTTACAAAAATGACCAGAGATAAATTATGTGTTAACATCACGAATATAAAATAGCACTTGACTATCATTTTTACAATCGATTGAATTTACATTGTTTCTTTTATGCAACACTCTGAAATCAAGTTTAATTCTTTGTTTCTAGGTCCGACGTTGATATTTATTTAGAAACATTTAATTTTAAACTTAAAGCCTTGATTTGACTCTCTTTGAGCTGAGTGCTAGGATCAAGAATCGCATTGTTTGCATTCCTATGAGCGAACACAATGTTGCAAAAATAAACGTAAAGCCGTAGCATGCAAAACATAAAGAGTAAGCAAAAGAAATATCACCAGAAAAGCGTATCATAATTGAAAAGTTCGTTTAAGCATCGCCGGTAAGAATGGATAGTGACTACCGGCAGAGACTATAACGAACCTATATTTACGTTCAAGAGGACAGCCCTAATTTCAAATTAAAATTCAACATTGATAATAAATTTTTTTATTGCAAATAGGAAACTAAAAATGCATCCTTCAAATTGTTGAACAAAATTATAGAATTGTGGGTACTTTTGATAGTATTCATTTCATTTTAGTGACAACTTCAATATATTTATCATTTTCAAGCTGACTCGGTCCGAAAGGTGTCTTTTTAAAAAAATTTGCATTTTTATGACTTCACACAGGGGGGTTTACGTCTGCCACTATTATATAATACCACTTGAAGACATATTTTGCCATTTTTTAACCGAAATTCGAAGTGGAAAACGTTATAAATGAATGAAAAATCAAAAAATTATTTGAAATAAACAAGTTTTGTAAATAATAATGAAAAAACGTATTAAATCTATTACTTTTCTTTATAAGCCCAATAATCAAATTTAGAACCAAAATTTAGAAATAAAAATAAAATATTGCACATCAAGAGAAAAAAGCTTTTACTTTAGTAAATGACGTCATTGTTGGGTATAAAAGCATTTCCCCCATTATGGCAGACGTAATATTTTTCATTACAAATGCAGCAAACTCGCATATTTACTCCCGAGAGAGAAGAAGTAAGACAATTCACTACTTCGAAGGAGTAAAAAGGGTTTTACTCACTACTCCTTCGTGAGAAAATAAATCAACATTTGCATGTACGTGTGATGAAAAACGTAGCACTACAAAAAAACTAAAAGTTCCTTTTTCTCTTACCCTTTATGATAATACCAGTACAGTATTATTATAAGAACTTGCAGTTTTTTATTTGCGGTTTCAATTTTTCTTGTTCATTTGATTTTGAATGCTTTTGAAAATAAATTGTTCATATACAATTTTCACATGTGGATAAATTATTGAGATGGTCGTGCAAATTTTCAAAATACCACAAAACAACATGAAAATAAAAAATGAATGGAGAAACGAAAGTGCATAATAAGGTAAGAGACAAACAGAGAATCGTATGCTTTAGGAAAGGTTGACTTGAGTTTCAAGTAAAATAAAAGAAGTTTGAAGTGAAATATTTGCGAAATGGTTACAAATACCTAACGAGATACAATGTGTGCAAGTACGAACAAAACATAAATAATTAGGAAGAATTTGATTTAAAATTGGGTGGAGGGGAGAGAAGGAGATAACAAAACAGAAGAGCGAATGCTGGTGAAGTGATGGTTCACCTGGGATGGGCTGCTTAGCCGGAGAGCCGTATCCTACGGGGGGTTGGGTTTGAGGTTGGGGTACAGCGACAAAGCCTTGTAACGGCTGCACAGCGGCTGCTGGGTCGCCAAAGGCTGGAAAGCCCGGTTGGAAAGGCTGCTGTTGCTGTTGTTGCTGCTGTTGCTGTTGCTGCTGCTGTTGTTGGGCTAAGGGCGCCGAACGAGAAGGGGAGCCACCGAGTGCTTGACGAATGCTGTCATTGAGATCGTCGAACGCACTTTTGCCTGCAAGGGCATTAGTGGCTGGTCTAACATGTGGTGCCCCTGCGAGAGCCGGGGACACCTCACGTGGTGTACCATTGGCCGTTACGGGAGGCGGTGGTCTGGGAGGCGGCGTGGCAGTGGACTTGCCCGAGTTGGGAGCCAGCGAAGACGTCGCGCTTGGCAACACACGGCTGCCTAGAGCGAAGTCCCCGCTGCTCCCGTTCGAAGCTTTGAGCATTGCTGAGTCGCTTCCAAAGATATCTGCCTGACCGTCGGCACTCATTAGATCCTCCATTTGCATCCTACTAAACATACCGATTGCCGGCGGTGCCGCCGCTGACGGCGCCATAGGTGCAGCCACAGCCGCCGCCGCTTGGGGACCAGGTGATGGGAAATCAGACATGAAGGGATTTGGTTCGGATTCGGCTGATCCTGTAGCAGCTTGCACAAAATTTACATAAGCAGTTAGATTTTTCTTTCTTGTTAGTCCAAGCTCGCTTTTTGCAATTTGTTAATAACAATAGTTTTTGTTTTTGCAGATAATTTATAAGATAAGATATTGTTTATCAAGTTCTCAAATGTTTGCAGTAGAGAGAAATTGATTATGATATAGTCGAATTATTCAAAGCTGAAAACTATAGATTTTAAAAGTGAGAAAAGTTTGCTAAGAAATCCCAAAAAGTCCCAAAGAAGAAGTTTTCAATGCAACTATTGAACTTTTGAGTTTTTTTTTTTTTTCATTATTATTTCCCATGCAGTTTAACCCGTTACCGATATTTGAAAAAGCTAAACATTTTTTACGATCAAAAGCAAAAAAAAGAAGAATGAAAAACATTTGTCAAAAACCAAATCAATTGCATCAAATGAAAATGTGATGTAAACGACTTTCAATATTGTATGAATAAATAGTATAATAATAATGTAATAATGGTAAATAAATATTTGTCAATATTTAATAGAAATAACCAGTTATTATATCATTTATACAATATGTGTTCGGTTGGTAATTTCATATTACACTAAATTATTATTGTTTCTTATAAATTTATTGTAAATCTTATTTAAACTCACAACACACCTTAAAAGACGAATAAACACAGTTTCCTTTTTTCAGAAAAGTATTTAAATCTATTTTATAAATTTTTTATAAAAAAATTATTTTTTTCCACACAGGTTTGGAATAAAAACGTTTTTACAAAACGAAATATGTGATCTAAAATTGTTTTATGTTATATAATTATTGTGCATATCTGCTGCCGTCTTTTTTATTTTTTTATAAAATAACTCTATCACAGGATTTTGAATTCACTGCTACATGGTGTTTTAATAAACAAGTTGAATAGATATTTTTAAAATTTAAAGATATTAGTGAGTGTTGAACGATTATAGTATTTTTTTTATAATTTCCATCTTCTGTTAAAACCATGTGATTTAATTCGGTAAATTTCAAGACTAGTGTGTTGAGAGTTAATAAAATAAATATTTGATTGAAAATTTACAGTCCAATGGGAATATTTTGTGCACGTTTTTGTATTTAAACAAATTTTGTTTTACTATAATTATAATGTAATGAAAAAGAATAGCTGGAACGGTTACGAACACATCATAGTGTGCCACCATCTTTCGTGATATTTTATATACACATGTTACGTTTTCTTTTGTATTTATATATGAGTTTATTTGTTTGGTATTACCTTTATACTAAAACCTACATTGAGTTTCACTCAAATTTTTTTCTATTGATATTTTCTTTTAATATAAAAGTTTTAATACAAAAAGAGATTTTTCAACGACCTTAAGATAGAAAACTTTTTTATATGCTATTCAAACACATGAACATTATATAATATAAATTGAACATCATTTTGAATTTTACAGTTTATCAAAGATTTGTCAATTATGATTCATCATACTTGTCTTTAGTTTTATATTAATGTATACTTTTTAAAACTTATATATCGTATATCTGAAGTCAGTTTTGCAAAAAATATCCCCATTTGACGATATTATAATATGTATTCATACACTTACTCATCTGTTGTTCTTGATTTCCAAAAACTGATGAAAACGAATTATCTGTAACAAAATTATTATTTGCTGGAGGTGCGGATGTGAAACCTAAAACAAGAAAACAACACAAAATAATAAAAAGATGATGTGAAAAAAAAATGTTTCAAATTATCAGTAAAACTTAAGAACTTTTACTAAGAATAAAAATAAAATGCAACTACGTATGGAATAATGAAAAATGATGAAAAGAAAATGATTGATCAAAATACTATCTTGCTGAAGGATTACCGTTACTGTTCCACATGTTGTTTTGCGTTGTCGGCTGTGGTACTGGTGCTGCTGGAGCTGCTCCAAACATGTCAGCGAATGGATTTCCAGCCAGCTGAAGTAAGTCATCCGAAGCTTTCTGTGTCTAAAAACCAGAACACAATGAATATTCTTGTTTCGATACATTAAAAAATTATAATTATACAGAAGTAAAACAAAAAAATAAGAAAATTATTTCATTTAACTCTCAGTTAAACGTTCGACAAAAATATAAAAGTGTCCATATGAATTAAATGAACCCTGGCAGTTTTTAAGATTTATAAAATTGGCAATATCTAGAATGAAAAATGATCATCAG
>JAAMPD010002487.1:14665-28774 GCA_025266255.1 Trissolcus basalis
AGATAAGAGAATTACAGAAACTTGATAAAAAAATAACAATAAATATATATTTTGCACCTGGACACTGAAATCAGCAAATACATGTATGTAACTATCTGAAACGTAACCATACCTGAGGGTCTCCGATAGCTCCTGCTCCACTAAATAAATCCACGATTGGTTGATTAGCATTGGTAGGAGAGCTCAAAAATGGATTCGTGCTTGGGCCACTTGATGATGGAGATTGTACTTTTGCCTAAAAAAGGATAAAATGTATAATTTGTTAATATTTAAGTTAAAATCATACCTATAAGTATATACTATATTCTTATAAAATACCAAACACTACCTCCGACCTGATTATTTTTTCAGATCTAAACCAAAGTGTATTATCATTTTTTAAAAGCTTTAACTTTGAAAAATAGTAACATAGCACGGTCTTGAATGAAAACTCTTTCCATGCTTCAATATAACACTAAAATCCAGAATATTTTTTCTGGATGATATTGTATGTCGAATGTAAGCAACATTTACAATGAAGCGTTAAATTTTAGCACGAGGCTATCAAGAAATTCGCATTCCAACTGTTTATAAACACATTAGTTATGCTAGATTAGTTATCAAGTGAAATTAAAATTTATAATAGAGAATAGAAAAAATGTTAATATTATTATAAAAATAATGTTTACCTTATACTGATTCATAGCAGCTTCTTCTTCGGCAAGAGCAAGTTGTCTGAGGTTCTCGTCTATATGTCCATTTCCAGTGTGATCGGCACGTTGATTGCTGGCAGCAGTTCCAAATGCCGTACTAGTGGAAGACAGGGCGGACACTCCGGACTTTACATTCGTTCTATTGCTGCTTTGGTAATTATGGGGTGTGGGTTTCTTAGCAGGCAAGGATTTTGTGCAGGATCAGGAATGTTTGTAGTATCAGTTTATGTGATGAAGAGGATCCAGCGGGAGTGTTGTTTCATGATAACCAAGGAACAGACAGAAAACAAAATATTGTGTAGTACATGTAAATGTTTTGTGTCTCAACGAAGCATAAACATGCACCTCTCAATTTGAAATTCATTTTTTATCATTATTGTTTCATTTTCATCAATTCCATTGAAGAGATAGTTTCAAACAATTTGTTTGTCATCAACAGCTTTTCATTTCATCAAACAAACGTTACTATAATAAAAAAGATAGTTTAATAAGCTCGCAACTCCATCAACAGATACATATTTCTTATTATCATCTGTTCATTAAGAGAATCTCTCGTATAATAAATGATAGGCAGGATTTCAGAGACTCGAGACAAGAAAAAAATAAGTATCTGGTGTAATTAGTTCATGGAGTAATCACATTCACCAAGAGAAGACTGAAGTGAATTATCATTCTTATGAGTAAGTGATAATAATTTTTTTTAATTATTGTGTGGTTCAATATTTTAATTTTCTCAAGGGTTTCTGATAGAAAAATCAATGTTGAACCATTTATCTTGCTTTTTAATGTTGCACAAAATCTTATTTTGAGAAATAGGTTTTTTAATCCAACTTTGATTTTTTACTTTTTTATTTTTTAAATACAAAAAAATTGTTGATTAAACTTCCATTTTATGGCATTAAATTTATCATATGAGTTAAAATTAATTGATATAATTTTTTGAAAGCTATAAATTTACTTTAGTCTTCCTTCAGTTGATAGTTTCAGTAAAAAAAATGCGTTAGTATATGGACAGCACTTAACAATTAAATCACCATCGCATAGATATTGCAGTTGTAAGTTTTTAAATGTGTCAATACATTGAGAAACATGTTTAATGCAAACAATTGAAGAAGCAAGCGGATAATCTAGTAACATTGACTCATGTTAAAAAATATATATATTAAAAGTTGATATAATATCAAGTGTTATAGTATTATTTCGTTATCTTGTAAATCTTATGATGTTTGTTAAAATAATGAAAAAAGTTTTCAAGTTTGCAAAAATTTAGTAATTACGTTTTGAAATTAAATAAATGTGTACTTGTGGGACAATCATGATGAATAATGGACGTGTAATCGGAAAAAAGAATTAATGACCACTTTATATAACCAAAAAAGCAATTTGTGAATCAAAAATATAAACGTATAAAAAAACGTACATATAAACTGACAGGGTAAGATATTGTAACATCAGAGGAACTGAATTCTAGAGTCTTTAAACCAAATAAAGCCATGCAAGGATTATTGTATGTGATAACAAGGAATCTTTAGGTCATGAAAAGTTGGAGAGGACAAAACTATTGATTTTGTATGTATCTTATCTCATTAAATTGGGATTTCAAGATACTATTTTACAAATTTTACTCCTGATTTGCTCATTTATATCAATGACGTTATAATCTAAGCTTGAATTGAATTGAATTTTCAAAATAATTCTGTAATGAAAATGTTTTATACCTCGCTGATTGAGTTGGTGTATTAGCGGCAGATCCTTTCTTCTTCCAAAGATGCAAGGTGTTGCTCCAGTGCATCGAGCAAACTACTCGGAGCCTATAGTCAGAAACATAAATATGCGTATAAAAAAATATAACTGAAATCAATAGCTTAACTCAATTACCTTTGTTAGATCAGGAATGTCTCCTTTATCAATGCCAACATTCTGTTAAAAACAAATACTATAAATACACAGTTTCTTATTTTTTGTATACACAAATATGTTGTTACAAACCTCAGCTACTTTGAGAAATTCCCCTACTCTATCCATTCTAATGAGGAACTTCTTATATAGGTCCAATGCCTCACGGCATTGTTTCTTATTCATATCGAAATACTTTTCTATATTGAAAATAAAATAATGTTAGTCACTATGAATATTAATCACAATTAAGATAATGTTTCAAATACAAACCTAAAAGATTTATAATGCCATCATTGTAACATGCAAAGAGTCTTATCAGGTCCCGAAAAAGTAGCATAAAGGCCATATTTATGACACCATTAGTAAGATCATTTGCCGTGCAATCAAATTCCAATAGAGCGTCAAGTTGCGCCTGTAATGCCGGTAAAGTTTTCAATAGTTTCTCTGCATTCATTGTGCGTAATGTTCCATCCTCTTTTCTGCAACGTTAAAATTATTTTAAAATAAATAACACTTTTTTCGCCATCGATCAGAGACACTGCCGTGTCTTTTGATTTGTTACAACATTTTTTACTTTAAAATCAGTAATATTTAGTACTCACCCTCTTTTAACTTTGCAAAAGTCAAAAGCTACGGTTCTGTAGGACAGAGATTTTTCGTTCAAATATTTAGCATAACGCCTTATAAAAGGTGACATGTCGTAACCTAAAATGATATCACAAAATATTACAAACTTATTAATCAAACATTTATTTTATAAACGCATTTAAAAATTAAATAAAAAACTACGTTAATTTTTCATCCTACTTGAACTCACCTATACGAGCTCCAGCTGATTTTGAATTTAACAAATCAGAGCAGTGCATTAGTGAAATGTTAAGACGATAATACACTGAATATTTTTTTGGGGAAACAGATGTATTAAAAAGTTCATTACTACTTTGTATGTGAAAATATGCACAGGTTTTACCAACGAAGATTTAATAAAAAACGCGGATATTTAATTTGCAAATAAGGTCCTTCGAATCAAATTTAATTTAAAATTTTATTACTATTGATTTTTTATAAAGCAAATTGAATGATTTAAACATAATAATAATGATAATAATAATTTAATTTGTATTTGTATGACATAGCAAAGATAGATATCGCAGTCAGTCTACAATACGTGATGCTGTTAAGTGACACTGCTTTACAGTGAATTCTGTCATTTACCAAAATTAATTGACTAATTTGTCAAATTGTAATTATATAAAAAGAATAATGAATAAAAAAAGTAATTACAAATTAACAAAGATTTAAAAAATGAGACAAAAATGTTCAAATATTATTTGAAATTCTATTCCACCAAAACGTTATAGTATTCTAATTAAATAATAACAATAACATTGTAAAGAGACCGATAAGCATTATGTAAATTCTATTTTTTCTTTTTGAGAAAATAAAAATTAAAAAGCAAATTAAAATTAAAGAAAAATAATCTTCAAACAAAGTAAGGAATTCAAAATAAATAGGAGTATCTGACGTTCTTTTAAATTTTGTATCAAAAGGATCCACAAGCTGAAGAAATGACGGTACCTTATAAGAGTTTTTATGAAAATAATGATATTCTTACAAAATCTATCTGAAAGTTATAGGTTAATTAAATACTAAAGACATAATATTTTTGCAATTCAATTTTCATTTTTTCTGACATCTTAATAAAAGACTCAATAAATTCTAAATTTGTTTGATTAATTTCAGTCTAAAATTGAAAATAAGAATATGTTTTCAGTTTTTGTATCACAGAAATAAATGATTAATATTTAATAAAGGATTCGAATTTTGTATTGCAGATTCAATAACTATAATATGTTGTTTTGTTAATATTACTATTTGCGATATTTAGCATATCCTCTTATGAAAACATGTTTTTGGTTGGTTTTTATATACAGTTTCGTTGTTTGATTTCACTACAATTCACATAGCGGAAAGATTGTACTATAATAAATACGTCTGTTGAATCAAAAATTATTCAGTGTGTGTATAAGTAATAATGCAAAAGTTTGCTATATTTTTGAATGAACTTTTATCAGTGTTAAGGTGATGAAATTCGATGAAAGTATAAAATAAATGATGATGATTACCTTGCACCCCACTTTTGTCAAGAAAATTACTGAGTTGAAAAGAACTGTTGCTGGAAGCCAGGTACTGTGTAAATCTCTGAAAAGATTAATATAACGTTAACCTTTATTAATTCAAATTATATTATTAAATATAAGTTGATATATTTATGCGAACTCTGGATTATAAGACACGATGTATATTTTATATTGTGAACAACTTTGTAAACTATAAAATGAGACATTTTTGACTATTGATTTAATATAGCAATATGCCCTTTTTTGTTTAAGTGCATTAAGATGCATAATCGCCTACTGTGCACCGTGAAGCATAACGCACTTGTTTTGAATTCACTCTGAATTCTTCAACCATTTACATCAGAACGCGCTTTTTCATAAGTTAATTTCTCAGTCCTAAATGTTTATAACACAGTGATATTCTAATGTTTTTATACATTTGACGAAAATTATTGAACTATATTAAAGAAAATACATGTATGCATGTCTTTAAAGTGTTGTCTTGAAAATTGAACCAAAAATAACTATTAATTGTCTGATCCAATAAATTAATTATAGTTTATTAAGACAATAAATGAAGATTGGTATTTACAAAAAGCGCAATAAGATGCTGTGCAAAAAATAACCATTAAAATATCGATCAAAATAGTTGAATATATTTTGTTCGATATTTTAATGGTTAATTTTTAAACAGAACCTTATTGCGTTTTTCGTAAATATCGACCTTTATTTATCACCTTAATAAGTACGAGCACAAATTAAATGTATATAATATATGATCATTCGATGATTCTTACCTCATTGCCATAACAAAGCATATGATGCACCGTTATTAGAGCTTTAAAAACTACGGTCCAATTTGTATTTTGTGACCTTTCTACTAGTAAATTTGCTAATTGTGGAATTGATACATTTGGTTCGTTTGTACAGTGAATTAAATCTGAAACAAAAAGTTTTCAATTAATAAGAGAAAATTAATACAATATTTGTCATAAACATTTCGTAAATATTTATAATTTTTGGTTTTTGTTGTCTGAAGAGATTGAATGAAGCTTTTATAGTGAATTTGAAAGACACGAGTACGTAAGGAATATATGTTTACTTAAGAGGAGAAAATTCAAGATTAAATTAAAGGATTAAAGAACACCATTAATTTTTTTAGACAGCTTCTACGTTAGTTGCAGGGTTGGCATGGTTTAAAACATGTTTAAAAAACATTGTTTTATATCAAACAAATGATAAAATATTCCAATTCGTTTTTAACAAACAAAAAAAACTGTTTTTAATCTTATAAAACGTTTATTTTGTATATAAAAAACATGTTTTTTTGTTAGTTGATTCTTAAGGTAGTATTATAGATGCAGTAAAAACCAAAATTATTTTAACATTTTATATTTACACTTGTGTAATAAAGTAAGTATTAAACCATTAGATAATCAAATTTTTAAATCAATAAAAAACATTATAGCCTAATTGTACTGAGTCAATCAATTAGGTTTATTCGATTGTCACGTAAATATTGTATCTTTATCTTAAAATTATAGATAAACTATACATAAAATCATATTTATCAGTATGGTATGATATTTTTTAGTATGTAATGAATTATTTTTCAGTTCTTAAACAAAATTTGACTGATAATTTATAGGTTATAAAGTGAAATATATAAGAATATTTCATTGCCGCTATAAAAGCCCATGTTATAATAACTTTGAATGAAAGTATTTTGATTTTGAGACACAAAATATTTTTAAATTTTGGCAAAATGCATTTCATGGCATGAATAATGACATTTATAAATTCGATGAAAAACAGATTATTGTGAGTTAACTATATAATCCACCTTAAAGATAACTCGACTATTTTATTAATTATTCTTAACGAAAGTGAATTAAAAAAAAAACAAAACAAAATAAAGCTGAAGGCATGAAGCATTAACTCAAAAGTTAAAATCTTTAATAGGCTATCAGGACAAGGGCGGTGTGCTGGATCCATCTCCTTCAAGTATTGATCGTTCCAACTAAACTTAGCGACAAACCTTTACATGCCTCGTGTATATATCTGTCATACATTTTACAAATTACAATCAACATTTTTGGCACTTGATGAATTGTTTATCTCGATTAGGATAAATTGTTGTTTACACCCTTTTCATGGGGATTTTTAGAACAAACGTTTCTTAAAAAAATGAAATTTCCAATTGAGAGGAAAGGGAAAATGAACCAAGATATGGAAAAAGTTTATATTTACAAAGTTATATGATTAGCGATTGCAAAACAATTACTACTAACGGAAGTTAAACGAAGGGGTGTAAGCAAAAATATCTTTTGTCTTTATTGGGGGGCGTAGAAAGATAAACGTGTGTTTTGTTAAACATCATATCTCCGCGCATGGTAATTCGAATAAGTTCAATATGTAAGAGTTATGGACATTGCAAACGTATTTTCTCAGTTACAATTTTTTTCATTCCAACGCAATGGCAGAAGTATTGAATATAATGAATAAAAAAATTTTGAACGGAATAGTCTTCAATATTATGTGTGTGTGTGTGTGTGTCAAATTGGTCTTTTAGATTAAAATCATTTTTCGTAATTAAAAACATTTAACAGAGATTGTTTTCTTAATAACTGCGGAAGTTCATAAGGAAATTAATTAAATGACGCGTAATCATTGTACAAGCAAAAATATGTTGGACTTCCTTCAATTTCAAAAGAAGGAAAATTGATTATATTGTGTTATTATTTTTTCGTTTTATTTGTATTTGGTTTACTACTATGGTATTGATTAATTACGGGATACCAAAAAAAGAAATTTGAATTTGGAATAACTTGAAAGAATTATGCATATATATTTATTTGTTTATATCAAATCGTACAATATGCATACTTTATATTGTAATTATCTGTACTTGTAATTATCACTATTCAGAATATCGCAATACATAAGAGTCAAAAGGCAAATATATAGATGTCATGAAACATTTCAAATTTAAATAAAATATAGATAATAAAAAATGAAATAATATAGAATAAATCTTGTTTCAAATGGTACATGTATAACCTTATGGCATAATAGAATTTAACAGCTAAAAATAGCACATTATCACAATATTTCAGTAAGAAGGATGCAAAATTGTATATGATATATCTTTAAATTGATTACGCCAAATTTAATTGTGCAATAATTATTAATGAGAATTTAAAATGAAACTAAAGATTATGTTTTGAACAACTGTATAACCATTAAATATTTCAAGAATAAAACCATTTCATTATTATTCTTTTTTATAAATTTAATATAATTTGGATTCAATTTTTTTAATTATGTTTTTAAATCATATATAAATTGTTTCTTTTTGGTCGATGAACAAAATACTTTTGAAATGTTGTTTCATTTTTTAATGATTATAATGAACGTTTTTCAATTCACAATGCTTTTCTGTAGAACAATTAAATAGTTTTCTGATTCACATATTAAACTGAAAGAAATTGTAAATTGACATAAATGATTTTACGTTTTGTATTATTTATTCAAAGGTCAGTTGAAGAAAAGTGAAGTTTGAAAAAAAAACATTTCAAGTGTATCAGTTTACTTTCACTAGTTCAGACACAAACCATTATGCAATTCCGTCTGATTAAATATCCCGTAATTTATTCCGGTCATTATTAAATATATTTTTTATCGTAAGAAAATTTCATAACATTTGACTAAAAAAATTGAATTTAAAAATGAATTTATAAGAAAACAAATTATTAATTCCAATGCAGCCGTTCGGTAGTTCATCATTTTAATGTATTTATTATAATTAATGTTCAATCGTTTTTTTGTTTCACTTAAATTTTTATTTTTTTACTATAAGAACTTTGATACGAGTCCAGTGAACCATCTAAACTTTGCATAAGATTTAAATCAATAAACCAACTTGGTCGTTTCCTCATAACGTAACAATTCATCTATACAATGCTTTATGACTGAATTCGTAGGGCACATTATTGTGCAAAAGAAAGAAAGAATCTTTAAGTAAAAAATAATAAATAAACAATTATTATGTCTATGAATACAAGGTTTAATTTCTGTGACTTTAAAAGTGGAATGATTCATTTTTATGGCTAATTTAGTGAATTCAGTTTATTATTCAAAGAGCATGTGATAAAATAGTTAGAACTAGTGAAAAGGTATCGAAATGAAAAAATTGATTAAAAAATAGATGACAAAAACTTACAATCCAAGTGTTTCTTCTTGGGACCGATCATTTCCTCGGTGGTAGCCTTGCATACAGACTTGGCCAAGCCTTGGCCAGCCAGGCTGTGCCTGGCTGCGAGCAGTCTATCGTTTATCGTCTGGCCAGCCATGTTTAGTCAATGGAGCCTCAACCTCTCGCAAAATTCTTTCTCACTCGGTCACTTCGTTTGTTTATCTAATTCAAATCAAATAAGAAACAATGTTATAACAATTTCAGAAATATACGGTGCCACAAAGATTCAAACTTTGTTTAATAATTTAAATAATTGCAGAGTGTTGTTAATTTATGAAATGATAATTATAACAATGAAAAATTTTTAAATTACTTAAGAGGAGTATAACGTATGACGTAGTTGGGAAAGGGCAATAAATTCTCATGTTGATTGATCGCGAGGTTGGATGAAAGATGAAAAATGGTGAGAAATTGTGGATCAATATATTGTAACAATGTGGTTGAAATAAAAATAACCAAATTGATGAGTGTATGCTAAATAGTAGTATAAAACTGTAATTTAATGAGCACTTGTAAATCGCATCTTCTTTTTATAATATAAAAAAAGTGGAGTTCCACATTATCATACAAAATATATATGTATATATAAAAGTTAATATGGATAGAAAAAAAGTGCATTGGATGAAGTAACATTCCAGTAATTGTTTGGAAATGGAATGACGTGGTATAAAAAAAGTCAAATATAGCTAAAGGAGCGAAAAAATTGTGTTTGATGTGTGCGCAGTGAATGATAATGTTGATGCGATGGTGGATATACGTACAGCTGGTGTCTACATAGAGGAACAGCGCCGCGAATTGACCTCGCGAGAGGTGAAAAGCAACGGTGTGTCGGCTCAATTGACACAGTGGATATCTCACGATAGCCTGAACAAAAAATAGATGGCCTGAGCACAATGTTCGCACTAGCCGAGTACACTCGGTTTCGAGGACACACTCTACGCGTTCGGGCAACCGAACCGAGCCACCGGAGCCGACACACAACAGCTCCCTAGAGCTAAGCCACGACGTGACACGACGATGACGTTAGACGTCACACACAACGACTCACGCAGTCACCGCTCGCGCCGCCACCGTCCGCTTGCGCATAAAGGCTCGTTCAAAAGGCGCATTCACAGTGACAGTTTCGGGTATTGCGCCAACATTTTTCCATTCAGGCGCCTTCATAATTGTTCTTGACGAAGAGAAATTTTCGATAGAGAAGCGCACTCTGCACTAGCACATCATGACACTTTGTGCGCCTGCAGTCGCGCGCATAAAAATTTTGAACTGAAATTTGAAACAATAATTATATTTATTTTATTTATATTTTCTAAATGTTAACAAATTCACTGATCAAAAAAATATAAAGACATAAGAGTTTGATGATTTCTGTTTAAATTTTTTGATTTGTTATCTAGCAAATTTGAAATTAACGGCCGGGTAGCTTGCCAAACAACTGAAAATTTTTAACTCTCATGACACACCCTTAATAAAATGTTACATTTTTCTTAGACTTTTAGAAACGGGAAAAAAATTGTTTCCTATAAATACACAAAGGGTGGCAAATCTGATAAATTTTTTTTAATTCTAGTAATTTTGAAAATTAGAAATTTTAAAAACGATCGGTCTTAAAGTATTTTATGTTTCAGTTTTATGTAATATTAGTTATATATAAGTAAAGTTATTCAATTTAAAAGTTGAAAAAATTAGGTGTTAGATTTTTCGGCGCCAAAGAAAAATTCTTTCTTCACTTTGACTTTTTTAAATGCATGATATAATGGCGTATATTTTTTAGTTTCTAAAAGTTATTGGAATTGAAAATTTCAGCTTTAAATTCTTAAAAGTTTGTTTCATACTCTGATAATCATATCTGTGTAAATTTTTGCAAACTTTACATAAATTTTTACATAGAAAATTCATGTAAATTTTAAACTCTTGACTTTGCTGCATGATTTACATAAATTTCTACCTAGTCTACCTTCTACCAATTTGTTTTTAATTATTTTTTTATCCAATAATTTATATATATATATATACATATATATATATTGAAGGCAATTACAATTGAACAAAACATCGTTATAAAATGAAATCGTTATATAAATTAGTTAAAATACAAAATCGTTATTTACAAAAAGGCTGAATTAAATGCGAGATTTTAATTTTTACAATACGTGAAGGCAAACCTTTCGACGACACGGCTTAGGACTCTAGTAATGTAAAGGAATGTAAGAATTGCGATTGGTCCGTTGCGCTCTAACGGACGTGATGTGATTTGAACGGCCAAGTGTCGTTTTTGATGACGAGGAGCACCTCAGTTGGCTTCGAGAATAATACGTATAACACGCGTGCATTTATAATTTGAAATATGTAATTGCAATCATTGACAAACAAATTAAAGTTTGATTATTCACGTTTGAAGTGATTTATAATTTCCTTTTGTTTTATTATAACCATGTTATTTTAACCAGAAAATTGATTTCATCGGGAACTATAAAATGAAATTTGTGAAATTTAAGGGGACATTTACTTTTTTTTGATCGAAAAAATTGATTTTTTTTGCATAATTTGATTTTTTATCATATAAAGATTATCTGAGCAAAAGGATTTTGCTTAATTCGAAATGCTTTACTAGTTTTTAGTAGTAGCTTACCGTTTTGGAGCACCTGTGCGCTCGGGATTTTCTGTTCTTTAATATGAATTGTCCTGCTTCAAATTATACCTAGATGTGAAGAGAAGGAAGGGGAAAGGGTCTCAAGTGTATCCAGGTATAATTTAGTTCAAAATTTGTTCTACAGGTGAAAAAAAAATTTTTTATTAATTTTACTATGAAATTTCTGTAAAACTTTAAACGCGTTTATCTCGAAACCAGTTTTTTAAACTGGGCGGAAAGATTACGCTAAAACTACTCAACCGATTTTCTTATTTCTTTTTTTATTCAGAAGTAAATATAATTTATTGGAGCTTGTACCACTTTCAGCCATATTAATCAAAAATAAACATTTTTTAAAGCAAGCTGAAGTGCGAAAAAAAAGGGTCGAAAAATGAACTTTTTTTTCTCATCGCCGCCATTTTGTTATTTCTTAATATTTTAATTTGAGAGTGGTACAAGCTCCAGATAATCTTATTGGCTTCAATAATTCGCTGACGGAATTCATTTTACATCACTCTAACGACCTGCATTTTTCCGCCCGTTTGGCCATGCACGCCCGACACTGTGCCGACTTCAGCCCAATAAATCGAGAAGTATGATGTTTTTTTTTTTTTGGAAAAATCCACGATAATCTGCTATGTACAATGAATAATATATAAAAAATTGAGAACAATTAGTTATTATTTTTCCACTCAAAAAAATTCGCGAAAATACAGTTTTTTTTCGCAAAAAAAAAGTAAATGTCCCCTTAACACACGTAACTTAATTACAGCGCCAATTAATTGCTCGGGAGGAACAGGTGAAGAGAGGGAGGACAGTTACACGTGACGAGCGGTAGAGACACGTACTCCTGTTATCGTGTCCCATTTGATTTGAGTTTACGAATTGAAAAAGCCTCCGTTTTTGAGGTAACACAGTGAGTTTCGGTCCAAGTGAATGCCTCGCTACACAGAGCGATAGCAGCGGGCGCCGGTGATGCTGGAGCTGAGCCGCAATTTGTGATTTCATCTGCGCAAGAGGATCCTAACCTCACTTTCCTCTATTGTTTGGACACTCGTTTTTGGACCATCTACGGACCGAATTTTGATTTTGATACCAGAGGGTTTCTGGTAGACTTTATAGCCACATTTATTCCTCCATTAGTCTCTTCTGTGGAGTTTTGGACTTCTTTGCATTCTTGACAATGTCATGCAAAAACTGTTTTACCATCACTGGCTATAATGGATCTGCCCTCTGAAAACAATCCAACTACCGAACAAGAGGAATTCACTACACCGACACATGAATCTGCTCCCAGTTTTCAGACTTGGCGCCAAAAACACAATACTGACAGCTTGTCGAAAACACCTGTCAGACCACCCAAACAAAATAGAGGCCGTCCTTCTACCTCAACTGCACTGGCAAAGGAATCAACAAACGAAACTCCACTCAAAACTTATCTCGAACTGAGAAAGAGGAAACTCGAACCTTCACTGACAGGCAACGAGGAACAAAACTCGAAAAAGATGGCTCTCGACGGTGGGTCAACTACCCGCGCAGATTCCCTCGCGGACTTGATGGCAAAGCTGGAGCAAATGGACAGAGCAAACATGGAGCAATTTAACAGTGTGAGAAGCGACATCGAGAAGTACAATTTGGCCACTCGTGAAGAGATCGAATCTCTGAAAGCGGCCGCACTAGAGAGGGACGAGACGTTGTCCAAGATCGAGGCAAGGCTTGCTTCTCTTGAAAACACTGCTTACACCGGTGACAGCGAACAAAACGCTGACCTCGCTCGCCGACTGGCGCTGTGCGAGGAAAAACACAATACTTTAACGTCCAAACTGGTGGCTTTCCGTCGATCGTCTGACATGTTACTGCGCGAGGCCAGGAAGAACAACCTGATACTGAAGGGCCGCACCTCCTTTTCATCTGACAATGTTTTACGTGAGTCAAACGATTTTTTGTTGAAATACTTCAACTTGAAGGACAAAATTGTATCAGCCACGCTTGTCTCAGACACACCTGAGCGTCAGATAACCAAGTTCACGGTCGACTCGTCAGACACAAAGAAAACTGTCTTTAAAAACAAGAAGGTGTCCCTGCAAGGACTGACAATCTTCATCGAGGACGACCTGCTTCCCGAAGACCAGAAACTTCGTTTTCGCATCCGTGAGAGAGCACGACTTGAGAAGGCAAACGGCAACAAGGTCGAAATCGGGAATCGATCAATCAAAGTGAACAACAAGTGGTTCTTCTGGAACGACGTTGACGACAAATGGTGCCCAGTCAAACGCCGTCGTTCGAAGGATGACGCAACCAAATCTCAGCCAAAAAACTGAGCACCGATAGCAGCCTCAAAGTTTCGTTCTGGAATGTCCGCGGTCTGTCAAATTTGGACTCTCTTGACTACAACCTGGACTCACCAATACTCGGGCTCTGTGAAACTTTCCACACTTCCGACTCTGTCGTCCTGCCAGCCGCCTGGAAAGGTTGGAACTACTTTTCATCCACGGCCACCAAGGACAACAC
>JAAMPD010002488.1:0-14653 GCA_025266255.1 Trissolcus basalis
AGTCCTCAAGATGGAGTGCACCAATATACAGAGGTGGTAGGATTTAGCGTTGCTTCATAGAGAGCCAGCCAAATTGACTTCGAAGAGGCGACACGTGAGCCGCACGAGTTTGGTTGAACACGAACCCAAGGCAATGGTTTTGCATGAGTTGGACCCTGTGAGCATCCCTGGTGTCCAGAGCTGGTTGATAGACCACGTCACCGTACTCAAACAGCGAGAGTACCAATGAGGTGCAAAGCGTCGCCTTAGTGTTTTTTGATAGTTTGCATCGCAGATGGTAGAGCGATCGCATCCGCAAGTATGATAATTTAATGACGAACAAACTGAAACTATAAAATACTTTTGTTTATTAAATATTTGTTAAATAAATGAGTAAGATTGATTCTTAATCACTACTTCTTTGGTTTTTAAGTAAATTCTTCAGACTTCAGTTTCTTTTTTTGGTTTCTTCAGTGACTGGTTCCTTTTCAATTTTTGTCTTTTTTTCTTTCTTTTTACTTTCACATTTTAATACTGTTAATTTTTCAAGTCAAATGTTGGAATAATGTTAAACGATGATTTCATTTTTTTACGATTATCTTAAGTTTCACTAGTATGTACAATTCAACATTCATTCATAAAAAAGGATTAATTGTTCTTTTACCTTTGAAAAGTCGCCGCAAAAATTAGTGTTTACTTTTCATCGATAGCAAAAAACGCCAACCTAACCTAAGTAAGCGACATCTGCTGCGTAATGGTCTGATCATTTTTACCCTGCACCTACGGTCATTTTTAACCCGCGACTTTGAATTGAAATTGTGAATTACTGACGCAATTAGTTAACAATTCGTCGTCGCCAAATTGTTTATTGAGCTTTTTACTGTGTTTGAAACCTTTAACATTTCATTGAAAACGTTTGTGATGTATTATGTTATGAGAAGTTTGAGACCGCATCACAGATTTGAAACCGCCACGTTTGAAGACAAATGAATAAAATCGAAATATTTTATTATTTGGAACAATTGTTTGACGGACGAATAGTTGATTTGTGCACTGGAAGGTTCTATCTATAAGATGAGACTTTTTTGAATTGCAAAAAATGATATTTTGTATTATTTTTTCTTATTGATCACTTTTACCCCATTTCTCTGCACTGATCATTTTGGCGATATCCAAACTCCGCGGAATAGATAAAATGTTACAAATCACTAATTAAAAAGAGAGGTAAACTCCGCAGAAATAAAACACGCTGATAAAAAATCTATAGGCAAACTCCGCTGAAAAAAAATCATCATTCAAAAATAGTGTAAGTAAACTCCGCTGAAAAAAAAATTGTTTTAATTCGGCAAACTCCGCCGAAGATAATTTTGAGATAATTTATAATTATTTCAGATACTTTTCATCGCACAAAAGTGAATTCATATTTAGCTATCGCTCTGTGACAAATACAGGCGGCAGTTTTGATCATTCAAAACATACAAATATATACGAACAACAAATATGAAACCATCAACAAATACCTGGAGATTTATAACAACAACCAAATAGATCGATACAGTTGTGTTAAAGTGCTGTCTCGATATAATAAGCAAGGAGAAATTAAAAAGAGATCGAGAACAACCGCTGACGAATAACTATAAACGAACTGACTGTTTTAAAAATTTTTTTGTTTGTGCTAATTCACTTTATTTTTAATGTTACAACTTTTTTGTTCCTGTTAATTTATTTACTTTTACTGTTGTGACATTTGGACCTACTTTTACAGACTGACGTTATTTTTAATCACACCCGTTTATCGAACGGACAGTCCTAAGTCTGTTAAAGTGAGAAGGAAAATAATGCAGCTGTAAAAATATTCATCTGTCAAATGCAACAGATTATCTGAAAATTATCTTCGGCGGAGTTTACTTAATCATTTTTTTATAGTGATATTTTTTTCGGCGGAGTTTACTTACAGATTTCTTATCAGCATTTTTAATTTCGGCGGAGTTTACTTCATACTTTTTTTTATCAGGATTTTTTTGTGGCGGAGTTTACCTGTCATTTTCCATTATCAGGGAAAATTCGGCGGAGTTGGGAATCTCCCATACGATGATGTTTCGTGCGCGATTCGAATGAAATGCGCTAATTAATGTTCATTACATTTTAATGTTTTAAAGAGGTTGTTTCTCGAAAATTAGTATGATTTGCTTTGATGAGTATACCAAAGTTCATACATGTTTTTTGTATAATTAAAACATTAAACAAGAAGCACGCCAGATAATGTATTGATCAGTGCACTTTTCGTAAAGCGATAAATGGTATATATTAAATCGCATTAAACTCATCAGTTTCTATTTTAAAAAACCAGTTGATCGGCAACTTAATTAAAAAAAAACATTTAAGCAGTTCATAATAAAATATTGCCTGCTTATTCCATAATATATGAAACTTGAATAGCAGCCCATGAAAAAAGTTTTCGTCTGATCAGATCTCTTTGGATATTTTTTCCCCGAGGAACAAAATGCGTCATAACTTACATGAAACACATATTTTTATATATCATATAAACAAGTTGGGTTTTTCGTAAGACTATAATGGAAATGAAAGAATGATATGATATTCATGTATATTGAAATTAGCTGAATTTCTTCATGCATGGAAAACTTATTGAATTGTTTTGCCAGTTATTGTTGTGTTGACTTGAACAACCTTTCAGATAAAATGAATCACATCAGGTAACATATGGCAAAGTTATATTTTACTGTACTGATAATACCATTGATGAGATACTGGTCAACGAATGAAAATGTAATAATAATTAGTGTATTTTCGACTGATAACAACTCGCTGGAAAACATACTCTTTTTACAATCCAGAATAGGAAATTGCAATTTAATTTGAATTTTATTGAATATACTTGTGCATCGGAAATGAGATATGAAAATGTAAGTTTGTATACACAGATCTAACTTGTAAAAAATATTGAAGAAACATTTTTTTATTTTCAGTTTGTTGACAAAATGAAATGTGCTTTGGGGAAATTTTGTTTTTCTTATGATTATGTTTTTAGTTACTGGGGGGCTAAGCTTTAAAAACAAATTTAGATGTAGATTTCTTTTCCAATTTACGCTTTTAAATTTAGATATTTCTTGTGTTATATTAAAAATCTTAATTTAAGTCTTTTGACTTCATTTTGATTGTCTTTATTAAATATTAAAGTTCTTATGAAAGTTCCTTTTTTTGCCTTCGTAGGAGAGGGGGGGGGTCAATACTCTACTTTAAGTACAAATAAAATTTTTAAGAGGCGAAAATGTTTCAAATTTAGACTTTTAACACTTGCAAAAAAGGTCTTAAGTTGAGACTCCTTAGACTTGTAAAAGTTCTTTTGAATTAAGACTTTTAAGACTCAAAAACCATTTCAAAATCCAGAAAAATGTCTGGTCAAAAAGTGGAGAACAGCGGCGATACGTTTTTTTAAAACAGATAAAAATTTATATTGTTGATAACAAATATTTGAAGATCCAAACGCAGTTACAACGTTCAACTGATTTTTGTAGCGACAAAGAACATTTTCAAGGTTAGCGATGTTTTCAATATAAAATTACAAATGAAAATGTTGTTTAAAAATGAGTGACACTTGAAACTCTAATTATTTAATGTTCTGAGAAAACGTCAAACTACTTGAGAACATCGGGGAGAGTGCACGCGAGTCTGTTTATAGCTGAAACTAACTGTGAAATATGATTACATAAGATAATTAAAATGAAAGGACAAAGATGAGAGGTAAATAAGTGCAACGTTATTGTGAAAAAATTTGCCAGCGGCGAGGCAAATTTTCATATAAATTTGATTAAAAAAATTGGCAAAGCCCGTGCGCGACGGCACTTGATGAATTCCCGGCCACGTTTTAAAAAATGTTCCTTTGTTATCTCGACGCATCAAGTACGACATTATTTTGCACATATTAAAATATTAATAAACGCGCCAGAGAGGAAGCTCCGAAAAATGCACCAATCGATTTGCTCTAAATGTTGTTCGGAGTTGTGCGATGATTGACAAAAGAACGTCACAAAAAAGGCTCATCGGTGCTCTTTGATTTCTCTCACCGGGGGAAATGCCGCTTGTAAAATAGAGCGCGCGGTATAATAAAATATCGATTATGATGACGGGATGAGGGCGCTGATGATGGACGAGGGCAACGGGAGGGAGGCGGAGGCAGACGAGCAGATTTCGAGTCAAGTTGGACGCTGCACTGGACTTGACTGGACTCCACTGGACCGTCCCAGTGAGAGAGTGTTGAACATACTGGCAGCATATGGCTAACTTCACCCTCTCTGCCCGCACCCTTTCCCTCTCGGCATGTGATAACCCCGATAATACCCCGGTTACTGTCGACTCTGTGTGTCCACACATCCCTCTAAATACCGACTACCAATTTAATCCTCACCCAACTTTTTGCAATATCCTTTAAAAACCTCGACACGCTCTCTTTGTTTTTACACGCTCACTCATCTCACTACACTTTTTTCCCTCTCACTCAAAACTTCTTTCTTTTTTTTCTTTTTTTTTTTTCGTTCTCTCTCGTCCGTTATAAATATTGTATTCACTTTTATCAGTCTATTCTGTACGAAAATTTTATGACGCGTTGAATCAGGTAAGCAAATAAACGAAATTATCCGTTCATTCGCGGCGTATTAGTTTTGTCATATTATTAACTCTGGTTTTCCCCAATTATTATGTTCAAAGTTTCATTTAAATAATTGTTTTACTTTGTTTTGTTATTTATAAATATCAGCATGTGTTTTCAGACAATGGAATTTCATTAATTGGATACTTTTTTATCATATTAATTTATTAATATACTAATACTAATATTTTGATTAGCACTTTGAGGTCGAGTGTTCGAATCTCGGTTACTATAAACTTGGCCTTATTTTAAAACAAGTTCTAGTTTTTATCACATTTATTCATTTGATGTTCAATACACTGAAAAACACAATATTATACTTGAATTTAGTAGAAAGAACTAAATTATGAAATACTGATTTTGAGTAAAGTATACTTCATTCAAAATAACATTTTTTTGTCAGTGCATACATTTATTGAATTATTAAAATTGTTTCAGAGATAATTAATTTTGAAACGTGTTTATATATAATTCAGCGTGATAAAAATATCTATCAAGGTATGTTGAAATGTTTTTGAACGGAGAATGCAAAAGAAATGAACTTTTATTTTATATAAAAATTGTTGAATTGTTTGGAAGAAAAATGAGGTAGGAAAAAAAAAGTGTGTTAGATTGATATACATAAGCAGAAGTAAATACGAGAATAGGTGGGCTTCGATGACGGTTGGCTAGGTCGATAAATTTGCTCGAATGTCGACAGTTGACGGTCGTTGAGTACGAACAAGTGGGTTTAAGGTGTAGGGTACTACAAACAAGAAACACGAAGGCAATTTAGGGTCAGTATTTGCGGGATCGCGTAGCGCCAAGTGGCGCGATGATCGGTGTCCCTGGGGAGGAGCGAGCTTCCCTCGCGCACGGACATCTTCGTCTGGTGAGAAAATCCCCGGATAAAAACGTAAAACAAAAAGCCGATTATGTAACCGAGGGATAAAATACGAGGAGGGCGCGTCTCGGTAGATACAATAGGGTAATTTTCACGCGAGATTTGAAGAAGCGATGTTGCAAGTGCGAGCGCGATACAACGCCCGCGAGAGCGACGCAGCTGGAGAGAGATATCTCTCCATTGGTGTTGAGATACGAGCACCCGGTTATTTCAATGTACCAACACGTTTGTTATTTCGTTCCAGTTTGTTATTCAGGGTCGACGGTGGCGCGTTGGGATCGACCAACAAATGGCCCAGCCTCAACGCGGCCTGACATATGTTCTCCTTTTTCAAAGAAAAGAAAGCTGTCCTGGCCGGTTCGTTCACTTCAAAATATTTTACGAGCGTTCGACGGTTGCCAGAAAAAAAGGGAAATTCCTACTGATAAATGAAATACTCATTAGTCTTTGGAAATCATCATCATTGCAAAAAACAACATTCAAAATATAATCATTTTGGTTTTTCGAATGATTTTAAAATATTCTTCAAATAAAAATAAAAAATTTTAGTCATTTAATTTATTTAAAAAGAATCTTTTGTTCACATCTGACTATTTCTAATTGATGATGGTTTCCATTGAAATATATCATTACAGCGATCTTACCGAACATATTAGTGGCTAGTTCTCTGTAGTCAACTTACCTAAAACAGAAAAAAAATCTTGGTTAAGACAAATTTTTCGAAAGTTTTTGTTTTTTGAAAATAATAATTTTAGAGAGATTTCATAAATGAGGGACGGACTATTTATCAATTATCTTATGGTATTCGTACTAGGTGATAAAAGTTAGTCGATTTATATTCACAACGCGTTTGATCGTCGTGGAAGAAAAAGGATGATAGTGTGGTAGATGTGGTGTACCAGCGGGTCATACTAAAATAGTTACGAGATCTGCGTGCTGTGAGATTATTCAATGAAGGTGTGACGGAAGGGGATCTGAAGTGACGACGCGAGGGAGGAAGGTGGGAAGGACGAAGATGAGAACAGATACAGGTTCGCCGGGGGCGGTTGATGAGGTATTGATGATACGATCGCGTCAGCACCAGCTGAGCCAATTACACGCCTAAATCTCTGCTCTCCTCATACCGCGTCGCTTCATCTATATACATCTCGTCACTGTTCTTCTACGTCTACAAACTAACTCCTTGCAGCTCAGCACCACTTGTTGTCATCTACCCTTTTGTTCATCAACGTTCAAATGTTTGTAAAACTAGTTTTTGGGCGTTTGATTTATCGAGCATCAATCAATTTGAAGTAAATACCTTGCTCTTTGACTGATGTTCGTAATGGTTACACTTACAAAAATGTGGTATATGAAAATTTACTATGTTATTTGGTAGTTTGGGAATTTTTGCAAGAAAAGTAATCATTTTACTATGTTTAAGTACTCAGAGAAAAATTTATTCATCTAATAACAAAAATTTATTTATCTAATAATTTTATTTGAATGTAAACCTAACGAATGAATTTATTTAATATAACAAAAATTTTATTAGATTAAAACACATTTTTTTCGACTGTTTTCTCAGTACGAGGAAAGCTAATAAGAAAACTTACAAGACTAAAATTAAACTGAACAATAGCAAAATTATTACTATTCTGTCAAATATTCCCAAACTACCATAGAACATAGTAAATTTTCATACCACATTTTTCTAAGTGTCAAAGTCGTTGGTTTAATTAATTCGCTAAAAAAACAATCAGCTCCAAAAATTAGACAATAAAATTGTAATGGGAGTAAAAATAAAAAAATAAAATGAAAAAATGATAATAATAAAGTTTGCAAAATTTACGGTTTAAGCGGAAAAAGCTCTTTTGAAAAAGTCGAATCCGGCTTCTGGGTTTGAGAGCGGTGGAATAATTCGCTTTTAAAAAATTAACATGCCAAGCAATAAAGTATCCGTCGTGAAAGTCGAGATTAATCTTAAGAGGCGGCGGCGCACGAGTCCCGGCTCGCGAGGCAAAGACGCGGCGAAGACAGCGAAAAGAGAACACTGCTAATCCGCAGAGTTATGTCGGTGTAAGACATCTAGATTTATCTGGCTGAGAGAGGATCTTGAGCCTCTCATCGACGACATCCCGTATCCCGTAGGATGGCACTAACCAAGATACGCCGTGCTGGATGAGTTGCAAACGAAATCTGCGGGAACTCGCGCACATGCGGGCGCTCACGTTAATACCCAATCATGTACCTTACGCCAGTTAGAGTATACACTCGATCGCCTCTCTTTCCTCGACAATCCATAAACGGCTGACCTTTTTGCACACGCTTTCGTGGGAAATTCTCCGCTCCGCGCGTGAACGCGCGATTAACGCAATTTAATCACTTGAAATTATGACCGGATTCCGTGGAACTCACTCAACCCAATCAACCGGTTAGTAATCACATTCATCTCTCCCATTAATTAACGTTTCTCCAAGATTTTTGATTAATCTGATTATATATCCAGAACTGGAACAATTACTTTCACATTGTCCTTAACTATCTGTGTTTCATTTTTATCATATTCTTTATTGCTTTTAGCACCAGCTCATCGATTATTACTTTTTCAATTTAAATAACACAAAAAACTAATAACTTGATTATTTATTTATGAAACTATGAAATGATTTATATAATAAGAAGTTTAACGAAGCACCGGTTACGGAATTGTATTTTCAATATGGAGTTGAGTGAACTCAAGTTCAGGAAAAAAAAATTTTTTTTTTCATTATATTTCATTAATACTTATATATTAGGCGCTGACAGTACTTATCCTCACGGATAAAAATTTTTATTTTATTTTATTATTATTATTTGCCGCTTTTTATTAATTTTTTATATACACAATATGTTCTAGTTTATATTTTATAAATTTATATAATGAAATTTGTACAAAAAAATATAAACCAAATATTATACTTATTGCCAGAATATATTTTATACACGAAAATATATTTTGTTTATATTTTCAAAAAATATTTTTTCATCTGTGCGGGTCATATGTTCGACTTCATCAGAAATTCTTTTTTTGTTTTGCTTACCATTGACTTCAAAAATCGTATAATGTTATCGTATAACATTGATAGTTTTAAACTATCAATTGTTTTAAATTACCACTGCATTATCCTAATTAGTTTTACTTGACCTCACTCATCACCACACTTTACCAACAAATAATACAGTTAAATATTGAGTAATTATTTTTCAAATGTAATTTTGGTCTTATACATAAAATTTGAAAAATATTATGTATCACATATATCGAAGGATTGATTAAATTGTAATCTGACTCCATAACAAAACAACATTAACAACATCAACACATTGAAAGAGATCTAATAAAGAGCAATTATATAATCCTCCATCGATTTTCGTCTAACCTCATCTGTGTGCAAAATGACAGTATGTTCCTTAACATATTTGCGGTCAACAGAAGTTGTCACCCCATCACGTAAGTTACGTCTGAGTATAATTTATCCCATTATGCTAATCGAGCTGATTTGTCTAAATTAAAAGGCACTCGGGCTTGATCTGCGGTCATGTCCCCACACATATACACAACGCCTCCTCTCGCTGGTTCTCCTACTCTCTCGGTTTTCCTCATCTTTGTTAACCCCTCCCCCTCCCTTCTCAACCTGGCGGACTTTACCCGGCCACTTTTCCCTCGGGATGACGGTCGCGTTATCACACCAAATCCCTGCAGATGATGACTTTACTTTATTGTACGTGGGCGCTGTTATGCGTGTGGAGAGTGCGCGAATCCGCTATGGTCAGCCCCAGAAAATCCGTCCGAATACAAGAAGCGCGTACGAAATGAGTTTTGTTTAGGGGAATGTTGCGATATGTAATGCTCGTCTTCAACCGTGGAAGACGATAATGCTTATATGACGCGCTTGCCTAAGTCCACTCGATTGCGAGCTTTTTTTTATACACGCTCGCTTGCGTTAAATTGAACCGACCGGACAATACCTCAATATCTTATCCACCGCGCTTTCGTCTGTCATGTTATTTTCTTGCCGACGTCTTTTTTCCTATTTATATAGCGACATAAATATAAACACCTAATTCGTAGCAGGTTGGGTTCAACGAATTCAACAATACTCAAAAACGATGATACTTTTACTCATAAACCAGTTTAGTCAACGTTTACCAAAACAATATACATTTTAGGAATATATTGTTTACTTTTTCTTCATTTTTTTTCTTTTAAAAAATTATTTAAATTTTAGTTCTTAGGTTAGGAACATGTCCCTCACGGATGAAAATGTATCCGCCAAAATATATATTTTATTTTATTATACACTTATTGTCGCTTTTTATAAATTTGTTATATATAAAATATATCCCTTTATATGAGTTGTATACTTAAATAAATAAATATTGATTGATTGATATACAAAATATATTCTATTTTATATTTTATAAATTTATATAATGGAATTGATAAAAAAAAAATATGAATTAAATATTATACTTATTGCCGGAATATATTTTCTACACGAAATATATTTGAAAATATATTTTCGTCCGTGCGGGCGTGTTTACAAAAATAGCCAAGGAAGTGACAAATGTATTTTACTAGGCAGGTGATGTAACGGAAAGATGGCTCATATAATGAAGATTATATTAAAGTAAAACTTGTACAAGCAGAGCGTTGATTTTGGCGAGCAAAGGACTTGACCTTGCGTTTTACGACTTTTTGACGGACCACATCTCACGCCAGGACGACGTTACGCTGGACCAGCAGACTTGCAAATTTGCATCCAGAGGTGCACGTAGGACCAAAAACCTTACATACTTTTTTATAGCCAATGAACTATGGAGTGAAAGAATTTATTGTTACATTTGTTACAGTCTATTAATATGAAAATGAACCAGGATACATATTTCATGCACATTATAAGGCTTGTCGTAAAAAAGATGCTGCCGTGTAGCAGAGAAGATTTTTAAATTCAAACATTATCGGCATCTTTGGCTACAACCTTTTGTGTCCACTTAGTATCCAAACGGATTAGACTGAATATTCAATTACGCGATCAAGCTGGGTGCATCTTTTGACTTTCAATACAAAAAAGACATTTTGTCATATCACTCAGTGGTAAGTTTTCAAATATAAACTCAGTTTACAATTTTCTGATTGTTCATAAATTCATTTACTTTAGTAGATTTAATACATTTTGATGTAATAAACTTCTGTCTTGCAGCATCAAGTTATATTTTCAAGTTTAATTTTTTCTTTTACCTCCACCATTTGGATCTAACTGCTTATTTATTGCATGATAGATAACAATACAGGTTTATCACATTTTCAGTGTAAAATAGATAATATAAACTCACAGTACCTTACTTTGTTTGTATTAACAATTGAGATACTTTTTTTTTTTTTTAATTTTTTTCGTTAAACTGCTTTTATTCGACGAGGAAATTTCATCCGCCCATCTGTTAGACTCTCGATCATGTAAGGTAAATGTCCCAGTTGTTGACCATGTATACATATTAGTGATTTTATGTCACTGAAGTTCTACGAATTGGAAATAATATTTTGATTCTTGTAGTATTTTTGAATCTATATATATAATTTTCGAAATAAAATTTCAGATGAAATAATTTGTTGCAAAATCTTTGGAATAACAAAAATAAGTGAACGCTAATTGGTAAATGTCGGTATGGTTAAATTGGTCATTATTACAGGACGTTGACGTTACCATTCATTTTTTTTCAACTTTAAAACTTTACTTGAACAGATAGAAAAGTTAATAGAAAACACAGTTTCTTTTATAGTTGTATAACCTTTTTCAAATCTTGCAGTTTAGAAGAAATTAAAAAAAAATTTTTTTTAACTGCTACCACTGATTTGAAAATGTTTCTGTTTACATTTTTGTCAAAAATGATCGACAAGTTATGATTTCTTGAATAGAATATATCACTGTACCAAATTGGAATTGTGTTTTGCATGGGTTACAGATTCATGGCATGTTTAGAGCGTGTTTAGAGCCTGGAATCACTGTGTTTGATTAAGTTCTACAATTATTCATGTGTCTGCGATCAGTAGAAACAGCGCGCTGATTTATCAAGCAGCAACTGTTGTTCATCGCCGTCTAGGATGAATGCAAATTTTTTTTTAATTTAGTCATGCTAACAATAATATCATTGAATAAAAAAAAATCATTTTTGTATTAAATTTGTTAATTCTTTATTGTCTCATTGAATTTTTGTGATGAAAAATAAACATGAATGTATAGCTTTTATTTATTTTGGAATTTCATTCCTTTTTATTAGAAGAGACAACAATTTCGTACGTATTTCATATGTAAGGTACGATTACATATTTCATATAATAATTGTAGAAAATCAAAATGAATTAATTTTATCAAATTTATTTCAATTCAAAGACTGAACAAAAAATGGAATTTATATTGTATAAAGCATGTTGATTGGACAACAAAAATATTATATAAACGAAAATAAAACAAAAGATATATTTGAAATTGAATATACTATTTATGCATGAATAAGATGATATGAAAGTAAAAAAGTGATTTCGGTTAATTTTCACAGACGAGAGGTGAAATCGCGCCCGATGTTTACTTCACTGTAACTCTCGGATTGGTTTCAATTGGTTAAACTTGTTAAGATTGCATAGAGCTTGTGTTGCGGATTGGCAAAGGATTTGAGCGCTGGTTAAACGGCACGATTAAGTGTGTGGTTTAACGATCAGTTGCAAAATTGCCACGACACCCAAGTACTGGCGTTGACAGTAATGGTTCTCGGCGCTTACCGTATGTCACGATGTTACTCAATGTCCGATACGCATCTTAGCAACGACGATAATCATCAGTTAATAAGCAACAATGACACCCTTTACGCGCGACTAATTTATTCATGCGAGTCAAATGACACTTAAGAAATAAGAATTGCATCAAGCTTATCTGAATCGCATCAATTGGTACCGATTTCAATTACAGATCGATTTACTTTATCTAACATCAGTGCCTTTCTTGCGCAATTATCTCTGCAAACATCCCCAATAGCACAATATCTAGATATATACAGATAATATATGTATATATGTCTATTATCTATATATTATCTATATAATATATATCCGCACAGAGAGAAAATATATTTTGAAAATATATAAAAAAATATATTTTTTTCGTGTAGAAAATATATTCCAGCAATAAGTTTAATATTCAATTTATATTTTTTTTATAAATTCCATTATATGAATTTATAAAATATAAAATAGAATATATTTTGTATATAAAAAATTTTGGCGGATATATTTTCATCCACGAGGGTAAATTGTTCTATTGGGGATTGCAATTTTGAAAAATTCGTTTGATTTCTTATTTCTATTGTTTGAATTTAATTTTTCACTAATTATGATTTGTTATTTATCATTTGTCTTGCGAATTGGTTGCATCGAAAAAAACTTAAACGATAAAAGAAGAAATCGAACATAAAATGAGAAGAGAAAGGAGATTCTACAATTGAAATTATAGGAGCGAAACAGTCGACGATAACGAAAAGGATGGGGGAAACACTTTCGATGCAAAATAAACGAAGAGTATGTATCAGAGACGGAGGTGATCTGATCGGTTATTGAATCGTTAAGTCACGAACGAATAAAAAGATTTGCATAAATGACACCCGTCTCGGTTCTCCCGTCGTGACTTTAGTCGGCGGAAGAGAATACTTTGTTGTCCTCCTTCGCATCACCGTCTGAGGGGTGCCGGGGACTGTCAATAATATTTTGAGATGCTAAAACATGTCAAGCAACTGATCCTGGGCTGACATTTGAATATCCTCGCCAGTTTGAATTCGCATTCAGAAAAGAAAAACGACAGAGAAAATCTTAAGCTTTAAAACCATCACGAAAAAAATTTGTATGAAAATAAGCAAGGAAAAAATAAATGACAGTTTGCATAACCAGTCAAAGTAAGCAGAATTAATTGATTTTCATGTTTCGTCGTGTTTTGTATGTTTTTTTTTATTTTTTATTATTATTTTTTTTTGCACTCGTTCCTTGAGTGCAAGCCGAGTCTTCGGTAAAATTAAATGATTATGGGTAAACGATATCAAAGGGAATTGCGCGAAGGGAAGACATGTATTTCAATTCTTCAGCCTGACGGGTTAGCAAGATTGCGTATTTTTAAGCTTCGCTCGCATCTGAAACCCAAACCGTTGCCTTAGGCATTTCCGTTTCGTTTCACGCCGAGACGATTCGCTGAAGTAGTTTCCTGCGTCGCGTAAAATTCTTCACAAAATCGTAAGATCCAATCCTCCTGTTTCCATTCGCTCGTGTCCCTCTTTCAAGTCGCGCACTTTTTTTCTTGCTACAACAAACTACAGTTATTTTCACGACCTGAACGTGATGTGAAAAACGGTGTAATTAATGTCACGGATCTCAAAAAATCTGTTCGAATTTAATTTGTATGAATTTCATCGGATCCAAAATGAAAATTATAATGATATATTTTCTGTTACATATATTATTTTATTTCAATGATTTAATTTTTCAATAAAAACATATGTATGGATTTTATTTTACAAAATGCTATACAATTACAAAAAATGACCTATACATGTCATAAAATAATCAAGATTTTCAAATGTGTATGTATAAAAGCATATTAATTGATGTAAACGAAGTACTCGGGTAATGTGTGTAAAAGTGCAATGTTTTGAAACAAACGTTCATTTTGATTTAATAATGTATGAAATTTCAATTAAAGCTTACATCGGTACAAAGTAAAATAAGTTGAAATCTGTATGATAAAACTCAAAAATGCTTTATGATAATTCCCGTTCGAATGCACGCGATGTTTATTTGATCAGGATATCAATTGTGTTAGTTCACGGGGACGTTTACTTGTACGAAATATTTCAAAGTGGAGAGCATTATTGACGGTATAATGAAATAATTATCATAATTATTTTATCTCTTTTATTTCGTTCTACCGACATTTTCAATTGCATTGTTGGTTGCATTTTAATGAAATGAAAATTTAATTTAACATAAAACCAAAAGAGAAAAAAAATGTTATAACCAATTTATATATATAAATTTTTGTATATATAAATATTATATATATTAT
>JAAMPD010002489.1:0-14678 GCA_025266255.1 Trissolcus basalis
GTGTTTTCAATTACATTTTTCGTAATTTTTTGCGAAATGTATGATTTTTCATCGAAAAAACTGTATAAAATGGTAGATCAATGTTGAATTTACAGGTACCGTAAGTTGCAAAACATAATCTCTTGCTTTTTATTAAAAATATTAAAAACTACTAAAAGTGTGAGGGCGGCGCTCATAGCAAGACCGATGGAGGGTTAATTTGTCCACGCATTCAAAATATTTTTTTCATTTTTTATTTATTGCGTATTGTTTATTGAAAGCTCGAAATTTTTCGAGTTCATGTTTTATTGAATTATGTTTTTGACAGTTTTTTCCTAGATCACCTCATTCGAGATCACCTCATTCCCTAGATCATCTCACTCAACTTATAACAGAGTTGTGAAATTGTTGACAAATCATCAGTTATCCAGGTTGGTTTAAATTGAAGAATTATGTCCAGCTAAGTTTCAAAGTTAAATCTTCACCTCACAGTAACAAAACCCCAATTCAAATCAATTTACACATACAAGAAAAACAAATAGATCTACAATTACTTGTGTGTATGAAAACAAACTAAGAATCAAAAATTGATAGAAATGTAATATCATGCGAATATGTTTGTTTTGTTTAGTCCAAAATCCAGTAGACAAAGTAACAAACTTGTAATATCTCAGGTAAGTGTCGAACAAACTCTCGTCAAAGGTATTGTTTTCTTTTTCTTCTGTCATAACTGTAAATTGTATAACTGATCATTTAAATTATGGTTGGCGCGCTTTAACTACTTCGACTTTTTCCTCATACTCTATCGATCATTGAAAAATACTAATTAACAGACATTTTAACTTCGGTAAAGTATTGAAACTGCTTTTATTCAACTTGAAAATGTTATTAATGAATTTTTACTTCTGCAATTAAATTACAAACACCTGAAGGTATAACGCATTGATGAATATTTGATTCGGCTGTAAGAAAAGTACGTCTGTTCATCAGTCTCTGAAATAAACGTTACAACATCTGATGTATAATAGTAAAAATATTGTTCTCCAGATAAAAATATCAGACTGATATTTTTGATATAAAAAAACGAGTTGTGAATAAGCTTAGAAAAAATAAACTTACGAATCAACCGCAAAATGTGGATTTCATCATACAACTATGTAAGACATCAAGAATCGCGTAAGCGATCTGTAGACTTTCTTTACTCGACAAAATTAACCGACAAAAGTAACGAAAAAGAAAGCCAATGCGTCACATTATCTTTGCGCGTAAATTTACTTCGATTCTCGCTTCAAGAGCGCTCGTTTAAAGACAAAGGCAGATTCTTAACTCTTTTTTCCATTACACGAGCGCTACGTTTGGCGGAATTATAAAACAGGACATCTGAGAACGACAGAGAGATACCTATCTTTTTTTATCTTTGCTTTGATCTGTGTATTCAAATGCTTAAAAAATCTGTATGACTGAAATCCATGATATTTTATAGAGAAAATGATATTTTATAGTAGAAACGTATCAACTTTTTCATTTTCTATTCAATTTAATAACTTTTTTTGCGGTTAACTGTAATATTTGAAAAATGCATTATTCATATAAATGCGCTGGTATTAATATTAGTCTAATTGTAGTTTTTATAATTTTCGACCGCTGGCGATCCAATTTGGGACACATATTTTGTCTGAATGAAATGACTTTTTAAAGAAAAATTAACAAGTTTAACATTTTTTATTCAATTCGATTAATTATTTACGTTAAATTTCAATCAAAAAATGCATTTATATAGATGCATAAATTTTGATCTAACACTAATTATTTTATTTTCGACAATTGGCGCATGCCCGGCGGTTGTTCAAAGGACTCCATATCCTTCTTCTTTGTGCGCAGTAGACTTTCCACATACGCAGCCACCGTGTTCCATGCCAGCTGGTTTTGCAGCATGAGCTGCACGATGTTTTCTGGCGCGAGTCTTTCCAGGCGATCTTCCGCTGTGTCTCTCAGTTGTGCCCAATGTGCGCAGTGGACAAAGGTGTGCTCAGCGGTGTTGTTTTCTTCACAATAGAGGCAGATCGGGCTGTCCGTTTTCCTCATTCCAAACAGGTGCTGTTATAAGTAACCATGGCCTGTTAGAAGTTGCGTCAGGTGGTATGAAACCTCTCCTTGCAGTCCATCTACCTCATGTCTCCTCCCAGCGTTGCTGCCATCTTTCCATCTTCCGGATATAAGCCTCAAGCTTTGCTTGTTCTGTAACCAGAAGAGTTCTTGTCTGCCCGGTTCCTTGTCGTTCTCGGGCTAGGAGATCAATAGGCGCTACCGACGCCATGCACGAGGGGGCTTCTGCGTTGTACTCCAGACATCCGTTTCCGGTAGCACTCCTTCTCCAGGGAAACCTAGATTTCTTCTCCGTAAAGCAAGACTGATTGCACCGTCGCCATGAGAAGGCGGCGTTTGCGTGGTCTTGGACCGGGGACGTTCGCCATTAGTCTGCTGAGCGTGGTGATGATTGACCAGACAGTATAGTAACGAAGTCATAAATGACAATCTTGCTTGATTAAAGAATACAACGCAAAATTTGTATCAATATAATTTTTTTTCGTACTAGCAGGCGCGAAGTACCACTTCGCTCCCTAGTGCGTTTCGCGAAAAGGCTCTTCACGCCCACTGGGTACGAAAAATATCATGTTAACCATGAGACGATGACGCGAAATTTTGTCCTTGAGCGAATTAGTTGACCCTCGGCTTCGCTTCGGGCAAACAATTCGCTCTCGAACAAATTTTCGCGTCTACTTCCGTAGATAACAAATATACTAATTTTTTTCAAAAATATTTCAAGAAAAATTATCATCTGTATGGTAAGAATTATGTAACAAAAAATATTTTTCTTTTGTTTTTGTACGTATAACCATGTTATTGTATTGTATGGTAAAATTTTTGGAAACTTTTGGTCTTTACACTGAGAAAAAAAACTAATAAAAATTACCGTTAAGGATATTTGATCGGTAGGTGCAGGGCAAGGGGACGGGTCCTATACCCGCAATGCTTTCCTCGCCAGAATGACACCTTTCAAAAAAAAAAAAATAGAAAGAATAAATTAGCGTAAAAAGCAACTTTTACTTAATATTATACCACCACGACTCTTTTATTATTAAATGTTTAACTCCTAGCACTTTTTAATATTTTTAAATGCACTGTTTTTTACAATAAAAACAATGCATAAAAACGTGTTAAACGACGGCAACACTGTATCACCGGTGTGAGTTTTCGCGCTTGACTGTTGGTCGCACTAGCGCTGCCATAACCTCGAAAACTGTTGTTCTATCACTTGCAGAAATGTCGTGATTTTTTGTTTACATTTTAATAATGGATGGAAAAGCAAGTGCAACTGATAATGAAAATCAACAATTACGGCGCAAAGGTCGCTTTATTACCGCGAAACAGTTGTCATCTCTCCAGGTGCGATCAGTGAACGGAAAAAAAAGGAAAAAGTGCAACGAGGGAGAAGACGAGATTGAGAAATCGCACAAAAAGAAAAAGCCGGAATCAAGCGATCTGTTTTCTGGATATCGTTTGATGCAGCCAAAAAAGCTTGCTGAAGACATGAAATGCAATTTTTGTCACGAAAACCTCTCTTTTGACAGCACGGAAAAGGAAGACAGATTTGGCTTGGCCTCAGTATTTACAATTCGGTGTGGTAAATGTTTCCTTCTCTCAAAAGTTGCGACTGGCGAAAAATATGAGACACCAAATGGACAACAAGTTTTCGAAGCTAACACGAGAGCTGTCTTAGGTAATTCGTCATCGATTTATAATCGAGTTTTGTTATTTAGAAGATTGTTTGAGTTTTTTTATTTTAGTTCAGTTTTTATATTAAAGTTTGTAGTTAAATTATTAAATTATTTATATTTTATAGGATCGCTACATACTGGGAACGGTCCCACACATTTGGCAAATCTCCTGTCTGTCATGGACGTGCCATGCATGTCAGATTCGACGTTCAAACGTCATGAAAGATACGTCGTGCCATTTATTCAAGAAGTGACGAAAGAAAGCATGGCGAAGGCTATCCAAGAAGAGCGAGAACTAACTCTTAAACACATTAGTGATTTGGAAAAATATCTGTTAGTTTGAGTTTTTGTTTTGAGTTTCTTTTCATTTTTTATTCGTTCAATTTTGCTTTATTTTGTTATTTTTTCATTTGTAATTTTTAAATTTCGAAACCATTCAATCAATTTTTTATTTTCAAATTTTATTCTTTTACAGATAAGATTTGTGTTTTGTTATAAGTTCAATTCAAATAATATTTTAATTTTTACACATTTTTTATATACAATTTTTACACTTTTTTATATACAATTTTAACACTTTTTTATATACAATTTTTACATTTTTTATACAACTTTTATACTTTTTATATATACAATAGATATATAATTTAAACCTTTTAGGTATTAACGTTTCAGACTTTTTCAACGAATAAAAATTTGAACAAGTTGAATGAGTGTTTTATTTAGAACCAATATTCAGGTTTTTTTGATTAATTTATGCAGGCCAGAACACCTGAAAAAGAATTTCTTAATCCCTAGTGGGAAAAAGCCTGAAGGTGTTACACCTGAAGATGTAGTCCGTATTTTTGTTTCCTACGACATGGGTTGGACAAAACGAGGAAATGGGAAGCAGTACGACAGCCTGAACGGTTATGCCGCCATAATTGGCTATTTTACAGGCAAAGTGTTGGGCTACAAGGCGTTAAACGTTGGGTGCAGGTGTTGTGAGAAGGGCGTACCAAAAGATGGTCATGATTGTAGGAAGAACTTCGACGGATCTGCTAAGGCGATGGAGGCTGAAGCTGCGCGACTTCTGGTTGTTCACAACGAGTTGCTGAAAGAGTTCAACGTCGAAATTGGCATCGTGGCTGCGGACAACGACAGCTCGAGCATCCATGCCATTCGCATGGACTGCCCACACCCTGTTGTGAAAGTAGACGACACCAATCACACGAAGAAAGGCGTCACTAAGGTGTTGTACAAAGTACAAACCGAAGATGACCCTTTGAAGGAGATGACAAAGCCAGTAATAGATTATCTACGTCGCTGTTTCGATTATGCTGTTGAACAAAACAAAGGCAACGTAGATGATCTAGCAAATGCTCTTCGTAACATCCCCTTCCATGCGTTCAACATGCATGACAATTGCAACGTCGATTGGTGTGGTTACAAAAAGGGCAAGGAGAACTACGATCACGCAAACATTCCGGGTGGATTCCACTCTCCAGTTTTGTTCGAACGTTTGAAGACACTTTTCTCCCAGTTAGCCGATAACGCTGATCGTTTCGCTGCTTGCGCTTCTAGTCAGGCTAATGAGAGCCTGAACAATATGATCACGCGAAAAACGCCCAAAAATCGGTGTTACTCTATGTCGGAGGCGAGTGACACTAGGGTGGAGTTAACTGTTTGTCAGAAGAACGACGGCTACCAGTATCTCGCCAACATTTTGTCGCGTTTAAGCATCGAACCTGGGTCGTATTTGATAATGAGGAGTGAATCTTGTTCTCTGATTAAGGAAAGACAAAGTTTAAGATCTCAAAATCTTCAAATGAAACTCCAAAGGAAACAAAATAAAATAAAGCGCAAGGCGACTCGAAACAAAAAAGAAAGTAAAGAAACAAACACATATAAGTCAAACATGACTTTGTTAGAGAACGTTCAACCTGTTTCAGACAAACAAATGTCAAATTTCGAAGACTTTTCTCAAGGTTTAGATTATTTGAAAGAAGTTGAAGACAGTGAAAAAGCACTTGTTTATTTTGCTTTGAAAACAAGCGGGTCAAATTGTAAAGATGAGATTCTGGAAGTAGCATTCAAATTTGGTGATTTGACTTACAGTTCATACATCACTCCAACTCGTCAAATACCACCCAAGGTTTCAAACCATATCCAATTGACAGCAAGTGCTGGTCAATTAGTTTGGAAAACACAGTCTGTAACTTCATTTCCAAAAAGAATAGTTGCGGGCGAGCTTTTGCAATTTCTGCAAAAATTGCAAAAACCTTGCATTCTGATTGGTCTCGACGCGTTGCATGTTAAACGTTTAATCTTACTCGCAAAAAGTGTCGGGTTGTTAAATGAATTTGTTAAAACTGTCATCGGATGGACAGATATGTTAGCACTATTCAAATCGAAGTTTCCCGCTCAAGTCAAAGTCTTGCTAAAAAGTCCTGAAGAGAGTGCTAAGTCTCATGTCTCTGATCTCTGCAAAATAACGCGACAATATTTCACTGATGAAAGTCTGCTCAAAGAAAAAATTGACTTGTCAAACACCGTAAAAAGTTTATTTAATTCTCTGAATTCGAAAAATGTCACAATGTCATTCAAACCTCTCAAAGAAATTCTGTCAGCTTATATGATAAAAAAATTTGTAGACGCTGGGATAAGCTACGACTTGTTGCGAGAAAAGTATCATTCACTCGGTGAACTTGAAACAACAAAGTACCTGAAAAATATCAAGTTTCCTAATGACAAAGTAAAAACCAAATTTACGAACCTCAAACAGAAACAAGTATTAGCAATTTTAAACCATTTTAAGACTGAATAGTATTGTTTAAAGCAAAGGGTCATTTTACGTATGTTTTAATTGTTACGTGCATGATTATAAAGTTTATAAGAAGATTTGAAACTGTGATTTTCTTTCAATAAATTTATATAATATAATTTCGAAAATTGTACATTGTTTCCATTATTTTCGTTACCCAAAATATTTTCAAACTGCGATTTTTTAATTTAAATAACAAATTTAAAATTAATTTTTATTAAAAAATCATATAATGAAAGTGAATAATATTGTTATGAAAAAAAATGGCCATGCGCATCATTTGAACTGCACGCGGTTTGCGACGTTGCCGCTTCTCTGCACAGCAAATGGTCGACAGCTGATTGATATTTAAAGAAAAATTAATCTCTCAAAAACTAGACGGTACAAATCGACGATATTTGTACACCTAAAAGCTTTTTATTCAATGAACATTTTATCTAATTTTTAGATTTTACTCTGCATTTTCCAAAATGTATAAGTAGTTCGAAGTTCGCGTCCCATATAACCCCATGTTATTTGACGATTTTCATAAACGAATTTCTCAGAACCTACACGGTAAAAAAATCTGAAAAAAATGGCACGTTCGTTTATTATGCAACCGAACATGCATGCCAAATTTCATCACTTTCCCTGCATTTTTGAAAACGCGATCGAATATCCTTAAATTCTTTAAATCAAAGTAATAACAGAACAACCTAAAAAATTGATGGGAAATTATTTTAAAATTACCTAATTTTTTCAAAAAATTTAGTATTTAATGAAGTATAAAAATTTTAACAGGAATTTTACCGTGCTTACCAGTAATTTTAAGGTTGTTCTGTTATTACTTTGATTTAAAGAATTTAACGGTAATTTTATTAGTTTTTTTTCTCAGTGTACCTATATTTTTTCTCCTTGTAGTAATTAATATATAAATAAATAGTAAAGAATAATTTGAATAAATGATTTTTTCGAACAAAATTTTCAAGTCTCTGAAGCGACCGAAATTTCACCTTAAGGTGATACATAAGTCGTATAGGTGCGACAAAGATGGCGCTAACGATGCAACCACGAATGTGAGAAAGACAACACGAGATTCACTCATGCATCACCTTAAGTTAGAAATTAAGAAAAGAACAAAGTACTGCTGTTGTACAATTTTTTCAAGTACTTCGCAACCAGTGGACCTACCGTTATGATTTTATTTTATTTTATTTTTAACACTCTCAGTCCAGTAAATTCTAGTGAAAATATCAAATTAGCATTTCATTATTGAGTGATTAAAACCTTCCTTTCATAAGAGTTGGGTTGTAAAGTTTTTTTTGTTCATACGAACTGGACAATGTTTCGCGATTTTGGTTTTAGTGGGTATTGTCACTCATTCACCCTTCTCCATAGTTTCTTTCTCGTTCAAACATACACCCTACGGAAGCCAAAGGCCAAAAAAGGACACCTATCAATGTCTCCTGAGTTGCCTCTGGTGGAAAAGACCTGGATCTGTGATATGGGATATGGGTGTTTATTATCTAAGGACTAGTCCTCCTTGTGCTGCCATGAAGCGTCCAGAGACAAAAATGGTGAGCACAAGGTGGGGTTTAGGCGTAAGGAAAGTGGAACGGTTGACGTGGTATGGGTCGCTGGCTTACCAGTCCACGAAGAAGGAAATCCCACGATGACTTACCTGGCGTTGTTACAATCGTCAGAGAAAAAAGAAGCTGGATCCGAATCCTGACTCGTGACACACTCGACTCTCCAAGATTCTCACACACAGGAAAAAAAAGCAATTTGAGATAGAGTGCTAAATGTTTACAATTTACCCTGTTATAATAAGAAAAAATAATTGAGCGGATTGAGGGAATTATTGATTTTTCATTTATAGCGCCATCTGATGTTCCAATTTCAAAAATGACTGGATTCAAATACGAGATCCGATATTTGATTGCGCGGTCGATATAGCAATTCGACGGCTTGTAGTAGCGTCGCGAGATGGCGCGCGGCGGCCGATCAGAGTGTACCGTTACAATTCTAGTCTGTGTGGGTTGAACAATAATATCTGCTAGACGTAAAGTTCTTTCTGTATAAGATTTTCAGTTTTATGTATGGAGGAAATATATGACGCTTTTTACTGAGGACGAGGTCAAGATTTGGCGAAACGGTGTCATCTTGAAAACGTGGGTCTCACTGTCGCTGAAACTACTAACCCGTTTGATTGTCGATTCGTTTATGCTTTAAAAAACTACCGCTCTCACCAAAACAAAATCCTGACGACGTTAAATGAAAAACTATTACGCGCTATCACGGTGACAGAATAAAATAACACTTTTTTGAACAGAATGTTTTTACAATTGTTAGTGTTGATTTGCTCATAACAGTAACGTAAGGTTTTATTTAAAAAAAATTCAATACAACGCAACGATGAGAATACAATAATTAAAAATTCAGTCAACTAGAGTAGCTTTTAAAGTTACGTCTATTTTTTTTTTTTTTTTTTAGAAAACTTGAATAGAAAAGCTAACAACAAAAGATGGTCGTTTCAAATTTAAACAATTTATCAAGAAAGCAAATAACTCTTTTTTCGATATTCAAATGTATTGTCAAAAACAATCTGGAACTCTTTAACAATCTCTATCGAAACAAAAAATGTCTCCAATATCTGGTGGCTTAATTATTGATTGGAAAAATTTATTATTGCTATATAAACTAGATGTTAATAAGACATTTTTATTTAGTATTGCTTATTTCATTTACGTACGTGAACACAAATTTTTAAGTCAATTCATTTATAATTAAAATTTTTTTCCGAGCCTGCAATGAATATTTTCTGGTCTTTTTTGTGAAACAATTTTTACAGTAACTTAGTCTACAATTTTTCAACTCCACGTTCGCTTTTTCAAGTTTTTATATTAGTACAAACTTTGAATCTCTCGTACACGAAAGCTGTTTGAAACATGTGAAGTAATAACTTGGTAGTTCGTCGGTCAAATCAAACTCAACAAATATGTTAAAATAGCGACTGTAAATTCATATTAGTGGTGAAGCAACAAATAAAGTTTGTTTATTTTTATTTTGTATTGCATAAGTTTTATGATCAAAAAATCAGAGATGTAAATGCCATATTAAATTACTATATAGCATGAAAACAAGTCAACTTAATAAGTTGAAAGACAAGAGGAGGAAATTTTATTTATCGAGTAGAAAGATCCGAAATACAGGTATTACATTTATCAACCCATAAATAGTGATTAGTTAAAAAACAGAGAAAATCGTAATCATAAATTACTTATTTGAACACTTATGTCGTTTTTTATGTTGAACAATAAATCGATGTGAATTATTTGTCCAAAACTGACTTACAGGATTTCGAGAAAGGTTTTTATTTATTTTATGTTCGTGATCTTACGCTAAAATACTAGTGCCTGTAGAAAATTTTCTCAACTTCAGACACATATTATGTAACGGCCATACGTCGAGACACTCGAAACTCAGAGGTCTTTAATACCATCTGCTTCTAAGATAGATATTGTTATCAAAAGTTATGTAATGATTACTCTTATTCTTTGTAGCACTTTCATGTATTGTACAGCGATTGACCTAGATTTTCGTGACAAAAATATTATATAATGACAACATCTTGTATCTCTGATATAAAACGGTTATAGCGCGACGGTAATAGTGGATTATTCATACGCAGATATGCATCAAAGTAAGTACAAAAACATTTCTTCCAAATATATTAGCTCGAAAGAGAGCTGTAGATCAGATATATTTATTTCGCCTCGTTACGTAAACTGCCTCTCCCTCGACAGCATTGATATATAAAACCAATCCGAACCAATATAATTGAATAAACATTATGAACTAAATAAATTTCCTTAGAAGATATTTTTTAACCAGATTTAACCAATTCTAATTTCGAAATATTTTCCTCAAAATAAAGAACGTGGTTTACAAGAAATTAATCAATTGCTAATTTATAGACTAGTTGGCAGAAATCGTTCAAAAAATCAGAAAAATTTGAATTCCATTATAAATTATTTCATTTTTCAATCAATTTTACTAAGAAAATGATCGAATTGTATAGAAGCTCTATATACTATATACATTATATGCACTCCCGATTAGTGTTTTAATAAATTAATTCGAAAGTAAATTCTTAGTGTGATTGGTGATTATGAAAGTATTGGATGATGTTGCACTTGGTTATTCTAACCTTTTTATTTGACTTCTGATTGGTTCAAATGATTTTGTTTGACTGAGTGGGAAGAAAGATAATAAATAAAAGATAGATAGACATAGGTAAATATTATAATATGAATAGCCCATTGTACACTGAGAGAAAACTGTTATGAAATTCAGTCGAAAGAATTGTATAAAAATGATAAAATTAATTCCGTATCAGAATAATCGCTATGTTTTAGTGCAAAATAAGGTGGACATTTAAACGATCAGTGCTCACTACAATTCGTACGTAAAAGGTCAAAACTACTTTTGCGTTTTTCGTTAAACCCCGCCCCTTTTGTATCTGTATACGCGTATGTGAAAGTGTTAGTGGTACCAAACTAATACATGTTTATGTCGCACACGTTTGACAAAGGGGCGTGGTTTTACGGAAATCATTTGAGTGTTTGACCAAATTTCGGCTGGACAAATACGAATTTCGTAAAATTCACTACGAGCTTTTTTCAGCTATAAATACATCTGATTTTCGATTAAAATGTCAATGATTTTTAGTAAAATGTTGACTAAGAAAAACGTATTATATATAATCCATATATAAAATCCGTGACAGAATTCTCTTCGTATAGTAGCAGATTTCTATATTGTATTTCAAAAAAAATTTTAATTTGAATAGTGTAATAGCAGGAATCATAAAATTTATATAATTCATTTTCCATACTCATTATCTAGGACTTAGAAAAAAAATCGACAGTTTTTTCATCAAAATAAGAGCAAGCAACCGCCATAGTTATTCACTGCAGTTTTATAATAATTTCATTCAAGTATCAGAAAATAACAAAACTATACAAGCAAATCATAAGATCATAAGATTTTTAGCATATTTTTTTCAGTATCGAGCTTTTATAATATTTGTTCAACGTGCCATTCGTAAGTCTTTCATATTCTGGATTGATTCGTAGATTTTCACATACAAAGAGTTACATGCATGCTGAGTCGAATGGCGCATGTCTGTGCTTACGGCAGTCAGTGCACTGGTTGAAATATTAAACGGGAGCAAAGACCCTCGAGCCTATGTGACATAGACAACTCACTCCATCCAAGCGAGATAGATGCAACCCTACTTCCCATCGTTAAATAGAGAAGAGCTATTGAAAAAAAAGGTTGAAAGATATAGAAAAAAATTTTACAGGATTTTTTGTGAGAAGTCATTCGAGCAAATAATTTGACTAATAGACTCATAAGAGAAAACTTGTTGCAGACAAGTTCTTGTTTCTCATACTGTAAATTTATAGTGTGAATTGATCGTTTTCAGTAACGATTGACTTATTGATATACAATTAAAGCTATATATGCCGTATTTTACTTCTTTGCATTGTGCCGTCATTAAACGAATTATTGTAATAGTACCATTCAAGAAGATTTACATTCTTTCTGAAGATGAACGTTTTTTAGCATGTCAGGCATATGACAGAGTAACACTCAAAGTATCATTCAAAGGCAAAGGTTACCAGACGATTTTATGACTGTAGTATACTGGCTATCTCAATGGTCTCTGCTTTGCATGTTTCCTGAAATCAGAGAAAAACAGTTATTGCATGAACTATTTGAAGTTAATTAAGACGTCGGTGAAAATACAGTTCAGTTTAAATAATATTTTAGAGTTGACAACTTGTTTCTGATTTGTTATTTTGAATAAAATAAACGTCACCGTATGATATGGTAGTCTAGTTAATTTTATACATTTTTTTTTATCGAATTGTAATTGTTATATTACACAAAATAAAAAATTGTGAAAAAAGTTAAACTTAATAAAGAAACAGACATTTGATATTAACAAGACGCAAGTTATTTTACATTCAGCATTTTATATTTAACTTATTTTTTCTACCTATTAATTTTGTTCCCAATTTTTTTCCATGCCAGAATTTTAATGTCAACATAGCGTTCACATTCGGTAGAATCGTTTTAATTTAAAAAAAATTTTGATTAGTTTTTGATATTTTTGGATGTTCCGTCGGTACGCTTACATGAAACACGTTTGAGTTATTTGAAATTTACATCTGAAACTGAATCATTTTTATTTGAAAATCTTTTTTCATTATTATTATTTTTTTTTATCATAAAAAAATCAAATATATATCAAATGTGGCGTAAGGTGATTCAATCGCACAAACGATACAATGAACGTGAATTCATGATAAATTTATTTTGCTATTGAATTATGGTTGTGTATAAATGAATATGCACACAAAGAAAATGATTTGTTTGGACATGCTAAAATGCACACGAATTCAACAATTTATAATGGAAAATTTGCAATACGTGGTGCAAACTGAATACTAATTTGTTTCAATTCATTTTCTTTACTAACTTCTTAAAACTAGAATAATATTCCTATCACGGAACTAACCTCTGGTTTCAATAAGTTATTGATGCAGGATACTCTATTATTCAGTATTTCGATTTCTAGTTGTTCCTTGTGTAGCTGTCGAAAAGTTGATAATTAATTAAATTCAATCAGAATATATGTGTATACTAATTTATATGAACAAATAGACCACGAGAGGTGCTTTGACATATTATAATTATACCAACAGATTACTTATACATAAGAGGTTTACTGGGAATAGCAAGAAAGCTTCTCATCGTAACAATCAAAAGTTGAAATGTAACTCGTAGTTACAAATGGAAATCATGTTAAACAATATTTTCGATCAATTACTAAAGCAAGCATCAAAGCAAGTACTAGTAAATGGTGAAATAAAAAAAATATAAGGTGAAAGTCAAATTAATCGCTTTTATATATATATTTCACATTTAAAATTTCATAGGGACACTAACATTATTGAAGTGGTTATTAACTTGTGAATGTATACAGAAATATTTACTTATTCACTGATGAATGTTTGTACTTGCAATTAAAAAAAAAAAATAATAATAATATACTGAAGAATCGAAGTCGTACACATTTGATTGCATGCAACTTATATAACGGAATTTAAATGAAATATATCATATTTCTTGCAATATTTTTATTTAATATTACAAATCGATAGTTACTCGATATCGAATATTATATAAAAAAACGGACTACTCAATATAACAATATTCTGAAAGATTTTTGTTCACTCTGACCCGATGCTAATATGGTCGTTTATGTTCTAACGCATGTGAATGACCATTGTTAACGTGTCAAAAATATAGTGTATAGAATTGTTATGAATAGATTACCTACAACTGTAATAGTTTAACCAACTTATTTCTAATATATTTTCAGTCACTATTAGCAATTAATCACGATATCTAATATACAAATATCGTCAGACACACACACAACTAAATTGACTACATCACCTATGGATAAATCATGACTTTTATAAATTAAAAATCAATTTGAGGTTTCAATTTTTTTTTAATTTTAGTTTTATATATTAAAAACAAATGCGTGAGACATGTTTTTGCCAAGTATAAGAATGATAAAATATTGGAACAAATTTTGTCCAAATTTAAAATACATATTCATAATTTTTCTTAAAATTCAAGAATGAAGTCATTCGTTTTTGCTTCATAGCGACTGATATTTTTTAGTTAGTAGTCAACGTTGTATCAACATCTAACCAATACCAAATATTTGAGATTGATATTATCGATGCCTGGCGTTGGTTATTTAGTTAATCAGTAGTGGCAATGTTTACATACAAATCGTAGTATATTTTTGAGCTATTAAATTGTTACATCATTTTCAGTACAAATGACTAACATTAGTTAATCTAGATATTTCTGGACTGATGCTCTTGCGTGTTTTTTGAAAAATCGCACTGGAATTTTCCGTGTAGTTGTGCGTTCCTTGTATAAACTACCTACTACATATCGACTGTCTAAACCATATCTCCTATCGACAGTAAAAAAAAAAAAAAAAAAAAAAAAAAAAAAAAAAAACTTTGCGAAAAACAGCATAT
>JAAMPD010002490.1:0-14642 GCA_025266255.1 Trissolcus basalis
TACTCGTACAGCCCAACATGGGCTTTTCGTCTCAGGCNGTTAAGTCTGCCCGATTACACGTCATAGTTTCTCACGCAGTTTAACTGTCTGAGACACTGTGGACTGTTTGAGATACACGTTAAGCACAAGTTGGGCTTCTCGATCTCGATGAGATTAAACGTCTTTAACATTAAATATGAACAATTACTTCAATATTCAACAACGAAGTTTATGTCATTTATAATAATTTTTTGTGTAACATAACAAAAAAAATCATTTTATTTGATATCGTTAATCTTTATTCTTTATTATATAAAAAACACAAAAGTAATAATAAATAATGCCTGATATTTCTCCAGTTCATTTATTACATGCAATCAAAATCTACTCGTTAAAGTCCGTTCCAAAATGTTCAATTCCTTCCAGAATATCAAAAAACTCGTCATCGTCACATTCATCTAGATCATCGATGTCAGTATTATCGATCTCTGTTGCAGGGGGTTCTTTCCAGTCACCGCTTTCAGTTTCCTGAACTGTAGTGTCTGAGGTCATATCGTCTTCATTCAGAACTGTAATAAATATATTTATTATCGTTTTTTATACGTAAGATTTGAGGTATTAATCCCAAAGCAAGCTGTATTATTGTAACATTTGTTGCATGCAAACTTACAGTGTAAATCTGAATAGGCAGATTTTCCAACTTGCTGGGCAGAGTAGGATAGGAATGTCTGTATACTGATCGAACCTTTCTCCAGTGCTGTCCAATTGTTCTGAATGTCCTCATCCTTCTGTTTTTGTTCTTTTCTCTTGACCACTTTCGGAAGCTTCTTGAGCAATCTTTGCACATCCAAGTAAACGACATTGCAGTAGCTCAAAATCGATTCTATGAGATTAATTTCGTTGTAAAATTGTAGTATAGATTATTTTGTATGTAACATATTCATTAAAATTGACGGATGATAATACGTTTGAAGATTCATATTTTATAAATATATTGACGCTATAGTGTTGATTATTTCTTTTGTTGAAATCTTTTTTATAATTGACTTCACTGTAAGAACTTACGCAGAAAATACGTCGTCGATGGATTCTTTTTGAATGATTTATTCAAAGTCCGATGATACGACTCCAGGTCGTTGTTTGTACGATGCTCCTCCTTGTAGACACTGATATCTTCCGGTTTCCAAGTCTTCAGCCAATATGACGAAATGTAAGCCAATATTGTGCCAAACTTCTGTCGCATCGCCTTCGTGGCCGCTTTTTTCGACGTCTTCAACGGTTGAAAAGCGTCGCGGATTACTTTTACCCCTTCTTTAATTTTGTCAGGAGGCAGTAACGGTATGCAGAGCACTTGTTTGAAAAGCGTTTCAATTTTCTCAACTTCTGCACATACTGAAGGCTAAAAAAGATGTTCACATTAAGTTATGTAACGAGATTTTTTATCGACTAACTATTTTGTATTAATCAAAAAATCACAACTAATACATGAAAGTGTCAAAATTTGTGTTTTAGGTTAAAAACAATATTAGGGTGTAAAATTTAATTTACACACCTCGAACAACATGTTTTTTTCTATTTAAATGAAATTTAAATAGAATCTAATGAAAATTAAAACACACTTACACTTGCTTGAGACTTGTCGAATTTTTTGAACAATTGTGGTAGCCCTACACTCCGTCCCTGCTTGAAAACTGCCTATTTCAAAGAAAAAATCATTTTCATTTATTGAAAAACAAAGTGCAAATGTATTATAAAGCCGCAAGCATTGTGATTGTCAGAATAATATATTTCATGCGTTCAATAGTGTAACTGTCTGAGACACGTGTTTAGAAATATCACTAGTTTGTACCTCATTTTGTGTCAAACACAGTAAAAATTTTGGGTTCGTAATTGGGTTAATAATTGAACATTTTTTTATAAAATACTTGCTTGAGAAAAATGAAAAAACAACGTTTTTTTTATTTTGGGAAGACTTGTTCAGCTGCAGTCCCTAAGTTTTTTTCATAATCGCTCATCACGGAAACAAACTTTTTTTTCGGGAACAATCTTTTGATGAACTTGTAAACTGAGACGTAACTTTGCATGGTTTTCCTTGTCATGAAGCACCAAACGACTGGAATCACCTGAAGAATTTAATGTTTGTTAGTTTTTGGAAAATTCAAAACAAAATTCGCAAATTTTCAATGTCTTGTCAGCAGCGTTTACCTGTTAGATGATATTTGATAACATAATAAAGCTTGATTGTTTATACCAAATCAACAATAATTTGGATTGAATGACATTTTTTAACTTATTTGACGAAGTTAACTGACAAATCTGAATTACTGTCTCAGATACTATCGATAAAATGATCTGAAAACGTAAGAGAAAAAAAACTGTGTAAGACAGAATGTGACGAAAATAGAAATAACCTGTGTTCTGAATCTGACTGACACAGTCAAAAACTGTTTTTTTCTCGATTTTTTTGGGAATAATTCCTTTGGCAAAATACTGAAAGTTGCATCAACGTTCAGATCGAGGTTTGTGTCGGACTGATTTTTCATTTCCTTCACGATTTCTGGACTCCATAAACTAACACAAATGCCTTCGTCATTGTTCAAAAGTTCTTTGCATTTTAAAGAGCCGTGTGAATAGCGAATATCATGATCAGTCAAGTATTGCACCAAGCTGGACAAACTTTTGCAGTTGGCAATATGCAGCCCTTGTCGTAGCCACCTTTGTATAGATGATCTCAACTTGTGGAAAGGACTTTCTACAGCTGCATCTTTGAATCTAAAATTCAAAAATTAACAAAAATATTGAACTTTTTATATTTATGTTCAAGAAAAAAGAAAAAAAATGTCAAACTAAATATTACTCTGGTATCGCTGCTACTTCATCGTAGATTTCTCTAGGGCTGCGAAAAGAAGTTTTGTTTTTTCATAAATTGCATGTGGAAATCGTCACGGTTCAATTCCGCCTCATCACTGTCGTGGCTGTGTGTCTTTACAGGAGATGTGAGAGTGAATGTTTCGTCAGGGTGGAGCACGCCGTATACTCCACATTTTTTGGTTTTCCTTTTCGAGCATTCGTAGTGACTGAAAATTAGTAACGAAAAATTAAAAGTTTGGCGTGGGACAAACAATACCTAGAGAAATCAGTTACCTTTATATCTTGAAACAACGATAATTTTTCCTTAATATTTAGACTATTCATTTTGTAAAAATGTTGAATACTGTGAAATCATCAAGCTACTGTCTAAGACACTAAAGTCTGCTACTAAAGTAATCTACTGTCTTAGACACTTTTCGATAAAAATTTTCATTATTGATAAAACAATACGAAAATATGACTACCTATTTTTACTAATAAATGAATTAAATTTTTATTAAACGATATTTTATAACTGATTTTACTACATCAACCAATAAATTTAAGCTTTTCGAAAATAGTAATTGTCTCAGACAGTTCGAAATAGAATATTAGTAATATTAATGAAACCGTATGTTGTAATGCCTTTCATTGTACTTACATGTCTTTTCCGTTTCTTGCCACTTTTTTCTTATGAAAAATGAATTTTTCATGTTCGACGGTTTGTTTCAAATCATAAAGACTTCTTTTTTTGCAAGAGCCTGCATTCTCCTTGTTGCTTGCTGTTTTTGGTTTTTTTGTTTGAGTTCCTTCTTTACTTGGATAAACACTCTGCTTTTTCCTTTTCGGAGGCTGTTTGTTTACTTCAAACGGCTTCATGTTCGAATCTTAATATTACCACGGAAACTGCCATAATACGCGTTTCCGAAAAAATAAACCGAGAAACAAAAAACTCGAATGGCAGAAAAGTGTTGTTATGAAATTGGAGAACGCAAGAGGAGAATACGTCTAGGGGGAGTGCGCGCGCGCTTTTTTTGCCTAGTATCAACATTCCAGAACCAAAACATTTTTCCGCAGAACGTTCTCTAGGCTGATTTGTAATAAAAATTGTAAGTACAATTACATTTTGTTTGTTTTTTAGTTGTACGCTGTCATTGTCACATCATGTTTTGAAAACGAAAGAAAACAAAACAAAGTAGAATAAAATATATCAAGCAAAGTGTTATAAGAAAATTTTGGGTAAAACAAATGTTGATTTTTTTCAGGTTATAATTTTTCAAGCACATGTGCAAATTCAGTTTAAAACAAGATTTCTTTGCAAATATCGAACAATTAATAATTAATTTTAGTCATACACAAGTGCTTATAATTATAAACATTTCAATAGGTTTCGTGAGATACGTTAATTATCTCAGACAATTAACGAAATAACTGTCTCAGACAATAAGCAAATAAACGTCATTCAAAAATAGTATGAAACTTTTTCGCGTAACAAATTATTATTTCAGATTCGTGAAAACGTGCTTGACATTAATTGGTGACAATCAAAGAGCCAAATATTGAATTTACAGTTTTTTTGTACTTCTTTTCATTCATTTTTATTTTAATAGATGGAGTTTCAAAAGGATCAAGGATTTTGACCAGCAAAGAGATTGACGAGGCTCTGGTGAAGCATCTCCAAAGAACAGGATGGTTTCTGTCGAAATCAACAAGCGGCTGGTTCGATGAGGCTAAGGAAATTTATCAATATATAAGATATGCTTGCCCCCGCCGAGGACCGCCGCCAAAGTCGAAAAAGACTCAAACGTCCACGTCAGACAAAGCGAAAGCGTTGAATGAGAACTCTGCATCTGAAACAGTGGAGGAACCGAGTGTGGCAGATAAAGACAACGACCCAAATGTTGAATTAGAACGAGTAGTAGGTGTGGAAAAAACGAAGGATGCTGAAAAGAAACAAGCATCTACTGTATCTAAGAAAGGATGCAAGATTACAAGAAAGTAATGAAAATTTTCTTTTTTCAATAACAAAAATGATAATAATAATGATCATGTATTCATTTTAAAAGATTCTTATTGTCGTGATTACTAATGTGATACAACCGTTTGTAGAAGTCTCAAGTGTAACTGCAAAGCTTTCGTGAGACTGGATTTGATTGATGGCACAGACACGATGAAAGTAACAAGTCTTCATTTGAATCACAACCATGTAAGTTTATTTCAGGAATTTTTTGATTTCATTGATTTTATAATTTGTTTATCTCTTTTTTTATCTCCTAAATTTCATTTTTCAACATTGAAGAATTTTTTTTCAGCCGGAACAAGAAGTTGATGAGAAAGATGCTGTCGCGACTCTCAAAAGAACAGGAAACTTCATATGTAAGTTTACGATGTCAAAATTTGTTTAATAACAAATTTGGAGTTTTTAACACAAAAACGACACTAAGAAAAACTAAAAAAAAATTTACATAATTGTACATAAATGAAAAGCTAAGAATTAAAAACGGTTATATCTGTTATTCAAGCAAATTCTCGAATCCGAAACCGAGATAAATCTTGGTTTCTTTCAGACAGTTTCTGTCTCACAAGCCAAACAAAACAATATTCATTTTAGCTGCTTTAAAAAATTGGTTTTCAAAATTAGCTGGTTTCAAAAATGCATTTCAAATCAAACAAAAACTGAAACAAAATGGTTATTTGCAACTTTATTTAAACTTTCAAATGTTTGTTCATTTTTAAACAAAATTTTAATATTACTTATAGGTTTGCCAGTTCCACCAGAGAAAAAACCACGTCTACAGGATTTCTTAGAGTTAGTGCTAAGTCAAACATCCGTATTGTCGGCTGATGATTTTGAACACAGCATGGATGCACTGTCGACCTTCGCTGAAAATCTACGTCCAAAAGGTAGTCTGGAAAATAATGACAAACAAGGATCAAGTGAGACTGGAAGCAATGAGACAGATTTACTGCAACAAAGCGCTATCTTGGACAGGCCAACAGTCAAACTAAATGAGGTTGAAGTTCCTTCTACGTCCAAACAAGATGATTTTAACAGCAAAGAGTCGTCAAATAATGCAGACAAACGCAGTAACCCAACAATTGGAAAGAGGGCGAGTTCACCGAAAAGGAAATACTACAGATGAGGATTCTGATGACGACAAAAGCAATAGCGACTCGAGCGATGACCAAATTTCACCGTGGAACAAACGGTTTGACGAACAAAAAGTTTTGATGTCCCTGATGTAGTTAGGATTCGAATAAGACGAAATAAAAAACATTTTGGCGAAGAAAGAGAAGATAAAAGCAACGCGCACAAGAAAAATCAACGTTTACACAGTCTAGTCAAACTATCTAAACAAGAAATTTGACATAAATCTCTTGAAAGATTACTGCTCGAACACTGTTTTTAAACAATTCGCTAATACCCATTATTCATCGGTTGCCAAAAGATATTACATTTGCAATAACGCAATCAACGGCGAAGCAAACTCGTGCAAATCGTGTCTCGGTTTTTATCACGTATCTTGCAGGGATTCAACTGTTTGCACTTCACCATGGTGCGTAAAGCCATAAGCGGTACACCTTTCATTTATTTTTGTTTTTTCTCTTTTCTTCTTCATTTAACATTGTTCATTGTCTGAGATATGATAAGACTACGTTCTCGTTTATTTATTAATACATAATTAAGATAATAATTCATTTTGTCAAAAAGTTTAGTGCAAATAAAAACATTCATTTAAAAATTTTCAAGTTGTTTTGATATTTCTTTGCCAATTATTGTTTTTCAGTCTGCACTGACCAAGAATTCTCATGTGGGAATATCTGAGAAACAATTGTGTCTCAGGCAGTCAAACTCCGCGAGATGCTATGACGTGTAATCGGGCAGACTAAACTGCCTGAGCGAAAAGCCCATGTTGGGCTGTACGAGTATCTAAGATACTCCACAGTGTCTCAAGCAGTCAAACTACGCGAGATACTATGACGTCTGATCGAGCAGACTAAACTGTCTGAGCGAAAAACCCATCTTGGGCTATTGGAGTATCTAACATACTCCATAGTGTCTCAGGCAGTGAAACTGCGCGAGAAACTATCAAGTTCGATTTGACAAACTTAACTGTCCGCGGAAAACCCCCGTCTTGGGCTCTTCATGTATCTGAGATACACCGCAATGTTCTCTCAGACAGTTTTTATGATCTCAGATAATAGACTTGAAGTTAGTTGTCGGCGGGATGGTGAGCGTTCGGGACGATGACGCTGAGTCTCAATTGTGGTATGGAAATGACAGGTTGCATCGATTCAATGTTCGTGATAGTTGGTCTATTAAACTTTGCTGGAGCAACATTTTCTTTTTCTGGATTTTTTTTGGATGGATCGGTTGCAGTTTTATCAATGGTTTTCTAAAGCCGAAAGATTAGTGAAAAGTTGTATTTTAAAATTTAAATGCAAAATTATAAAGTGTGGCAAAAAAAAATGAAATCTTTACTTTATCTTTCAATTTGCTACTCAGATGACATAACTGCTTCTAAACCATCTCTTCAATTGTCTGTGATGGAGGTTTCATTGTCTTCTTTGTTTTCGCCTAGAAAAAAATTGTGAAAAAAGTTAGCTTGTGTAAAAAATATAACAAAAATTACCTTACGGGGAAAATAAAAAGTACATTTCATTGATATTAAACAAAAGATCGTTAAATGAACTGGAAAAATGGTTCTATGATTGTAGAATATATTACTGGGGTGAAACAAAAAAAAAAAGAAAAATTATGGATTTATTTCAACAACTTCATGTAAAAAAAATGAAGTCAAAATCAATTCAAATTTTGACATTGAATTTTGCTTCCTGTAATATACCTTCTTTTCCTCAAAATCAGAATATTCTGATGCCGAATCGCAATTTTTTGCGAGTGGAAAATTCGCTTTTTTTTCCCGGCTTCGTCTTTGTCATCTGAAATAAGATAATAAAAATTAAAATATAGTTGACTTGTGGGAAACAGATGAAATTGTGAAACTTGATAAATACCACTCATAAATCCAACTCGACCTTGAATAGGTTTTGTGCCGTCATCGAATTTCACGTTAAAATTTTTTTACCGAAATTTGTGTCTCATCGAAACGTACAAGATTTTTGGTCTCAACAACTATAGGTTCAGTCTTGCCATCCAATTTAACCGCGGCATATTTTTTGTCGCCATTATGATACAAGGAATTGTAGCTGAATTGAATAACAAAAACATTTTAATAATTAAGAAAGTTTAATTAATTAAGCACAAAAAGGTACTTCAATTCTAAGATTTTTTTATAGTTTGAAATGTGAAGGATGTGCAATATTCCCATTGGTGGAGCGTCTCTGCACGAACAGAATAAACCGTTTATGATTCAAATTATTTATTTTTATTTATTTTTCGTGATCCTTCTCCAAGGTCAGGGCAACCCTTATAAGAGGCTGCCCTATCAGTCCTTTAGTTAGTTAATATTTATTTCGCGCTTGGTTATCGTTCAACTCGAACGTCGCTTGACTTGTGATTCGGTTCTTGTGGTGAAATTTCTCGCTTTGATTTGTTGGTGGCTTCTGTGTTCATTTTCTCTGCTGGCTTGATTTATGCATCGGATCATCGTCTGCAACTAGCTGTTCCTAAAGCATCACCGAGTGAGCCCATTCCAATTCTTATTTGCAATCATTCTGTTCAATTTATTTAGTAGCAACTAATCTTAATTTATGACATAATCGGAAACTTAATTTATGGCAAACGCGACATTTTTGTTATGAACTTTGTTCAATGAGTTGTATCTTAAAATAGGACAGGAGTAGTATCTCCACTCAATTGAAAATTGTACATCTCAATTTGAGTTTAAATGTCCAAAAAAGCGTCTCTTTAAATTCCTTTTCTTATTTCAATAATTAAATCTGCGGTGTTTATTGCCCGCATTTGTTAATTGATTGTTTTTAAAACTCAATTGATGATTGTTTTGTTTATTTTATTTGAATATCTAATTTTAACGTTAAATTTCAAATGCATCATTGAGCTAATTCAAATTAAAAATAGTCAAGGGTTAAGTTTGTTTTGCTCAACTAATTTTCTTTTCTGCGAATATTGTGCCTAATACAGCGATTTATTTGAATTCAATTTCGAGTTTGATTCTTCGATTTCTTATCTGTGCATTTTCTCATAAACGCATCAACTAATTTCTTTTCTCATTGGCTCCGTTATTTGTTATTTGCCAATTAAGCTTTAGAGAATTGATTGGTTGCAATACAGTAAATTAAAGCCTCATAATTATCGATTCTGTTGGCGAGAAAGTTTAAACAATCTCGCCGGTTTTTTAATTTGAAAATTGCTTTGTTTCAAACGAATAAAACGAAAGCGAACGTTAGACAACCTAAAAGGGAAAACAAAATGCAATCGCACGTTGCATTTACTCCAAAATTTAAATGTGTCGCTTGTGGTCAAATTGGTCACTTTCTAAATAACTGCCAAAAATTCAAATCACTTAATCCAAAACGAAGGTACGACGTAATTAGAGAAAATAAATTATGCGCTAATTGTTTTCGCCCAAATCATAATTCAAACAATTGCAATTCGCAATTTAAGTGCCAAATATGCCAAAAACCTCACCACTCACTTCTGCATTTTGAAACTCAAAAAACAACGTTACACTCAAATTCAAAAAATCAAAAGAAAGAAAAGTCAAGAGACAACTCAACGGAAAGTTCATCCCAAATGCCAGATTCAGATTCAAATCAAACTAATATTCAAACACATACATGTGAAGCTTCGAGTGTCTCGAATCTTCTTGCCACGGCATATTTAAAAATACGAGGACCCAACGGCCGAGAAATGCTAATTAATGCATTACTCGACCCGGCCTCAAACGGCTCGTTTGTCTCCGCGCGAACCGTGAAAAATTTGAAATTAAACAAAATGTCCGCGAATATTACAATTGGCGGTATAGGAGGCACTGAAATGCAACCGGCAAATGCAGTCGCCGATTTTTCTTTGATCTCGCGTTTCGATGCGTCATCGAAAATCGATATGACCGCGGTTGTTTTAAATAAAATCACGTCTTATAAGGCACAAAATTTTAACGTTAATAATTGTCAGTGTCTGCACTAATACAAGATATTTTCCGTTTGAATAAAACTTAGCATTAACTTTCCCCCATCTTGGATTTGAGTATTGAACTCATATATTGATAAAATTGACCTTTTATGCAATCTTGGTGACAGCGGTCAATTGTCATTTTGATTTAAAGAACAGCGTCTGTTCACATTATAACTGTCAAAAATCACTTTCATTCGAATTTCAAGCGTTCGCTTAATTCGAGTGTTTATTTTGCTTCCCAGCCGTATATCTATATATGAGTGCAACCCTTTACTATTTTAATTTCGGTTCCAACTGATAGATAAGGAATTGAAATAGAATTAAATCACTTTCGCTTTCGTTTAATTCGTTTGAAACAAAGCAATTTTCAAATTAAAAACCGGCGAGATTGTTTAAACTTTCTCGCCAACATTTTTTGGTCCTTCGAGCCGGATACGGTGACGGAAAAGCAAAATTTAAAGTGACAAAATTGACAAAATTGGTGATTGTTTATTCTTAGTGTTCGGATTTACAAAATTTTAACGTTAATAATTTCCCTCAGTGGAAAAATCTGCCTTTGGCCATGGGGTCAGACAGATTGCAAACTGAGGTGGATGTTTTGATCGGTGTAGACTATCTCCCGCGAATTTTAACCGGAATCACACTAATTTCAGATGATAAAAAATTGATGGCTCAGTCAACTATTTTCGGTTATGTCGTATTGGGGAGCGTCTCTCCACAACAATATTGTTATAATTACATTAATTTTTCGCATTGCGCTAATTTAGATCAGTCCATAAGGCGCTTTTGGGAAATAGAAGAAATTCCATCTGAATCAAAAATGACATTAGAGGATGAACAATCTGAAAACTTTTTTGCAACGACTACTTATCAATTGCCTTCTGGCAGATTTGTAGTACGATTGCCATTCAAAAATTCTGATGCTCATAAAAAATTATGAGCATCTAGAATTTTTGCAGAGTCTGCATTGAATAGAATCGAGAGAAGATTGCAGCGGAATCCTGCGCTTCGCATCGAATATACAAAATTTATAAATGAATACGAAAGTCTCGGTCATATGACTGAACTTTCAAAAGAAAAGGCAATGCAACCGGATAGGATTTTTATTCCACATCATCCGGTTTTCAAAATCACGGAAGACAATCTCAAATTAAGAGTTGTTTTCAATGGCGCTACACCCACCTCATCGGGTGTCAGTTTGAATCAAACGTTGAGTGTAGGGCCAAAATTACAAACAGACATCGCGTCCATTTTGTTAAGATGGCGTGAGCCAAAATTTGTCTTTACTACAGACATAATAAAAATGTTCAGGCAAATCCTGATAAACCAAAAGGATAGAATTTTTCAAAACATTGTGTGGAAAAATTTCGAAACAAACGAATTCAAATATTTTGAATTAAATACGGTGACATATGGCTTAGTTCCGTCACCATTTCTTGCTATTCGGGTAATTCGGGAAATTGCAAAGAATTGCAGAGCCCGATTCCCGGATATTGCAAAAATCCTGGAAAAAAATTCATATGTTGATGACATTTTTGCTGGCGCCGATGACGTCGCAGAACTTGAAAAAATAAAAAATGACTTAGTTGAAGTCATGAAAGGTGCTGAACTCGAGTTGAGCAAGTGGCAAAGCAATGTGCGAACCATTTTGGACCTCGAGACAGACGAAAACTGTTTAAGAGTGACGACACAGTGAGTCCTAAAATTCTAGGAATCCTGTGGCGACCTCACAGTGATGAATTTAATTTCACACCCGGCCTTCCGGAAAAAATAAAATATACAAAAAGAAATATTTTATCGTTGATTGCACAAATTTTCGACCCGCTTGGTTGGGTGTCTCCAATCACGATAAAATTCAAACAATTTATGCAAAAATTATGGCTCGCAAAATTAGATTGGGATGATGAAATCCCTGATAATTTGGCCAAAGAGTGGGATTCAATTTATTCGCCCCTCATTCAAATTAATCAAGTAAAAATACCGCGCTGGTGCGGAACAAAGAAAAATTCTCGCGTCGAGTTGATAGGCTACTCTGATGCGTCATCACTTTCATATTCGGCCGTTATCTACCTTAGAGTAATAGATCCAAATAATGAAATTATAATAACAAATCTAATGTCAAAGACGCGAGTCGCGCCTGTCAAAACCTTGAGCATTCCGCGACTCGAATTGAGCGCCGCGGCTCTGCTCGCTAATTTAATTAAATATTTTCTGGATTCGACTAATTTAAATATTTCAAAAATCATTTGTTTTTCGGATTCAAAAATTACTCTTGCATGGCTGGCAAAGCATCCATCTAATTGGAATGTTTTTGTCGCTAACAAAGTATCCTTAATACAAACTTTAATTCCAACAGCCCGATGGGGCTACGTAAAATCAAAAGAAAATCCCGCGGACTTAAATTCTCGCGGAATAACTATTCCAGAATTAATTAATTCAAATTTATGGTGGCACGGGCCATCTAATTTGACAACCAGTCTCGATCTCGAGGTCAGAAATGAGTTCGACACAATTGTTGAACAACGAAAAAAGGCAAATTTGGTTCATATTACTGCGACAAATACTAAAGAGGAACCTTTTGAAAAATGGTCATCATATTCTAAAATCATACGAATTCAAGCATATATATTCAAATTTATAAATTCTGCAAGAAAACTAAGTTCAAGGTCAACATCCATAACACTAACAGGTGCTGAAATTGCCCAAGCACGAATTAACGTGATCAAACAAATTCAAAGACATACATATTCCAAAGAAATAAAAACGCTTTTAATTTCAAATATCGCAGGAGGACCGGGAATTTCAAATTCAAATTTATTGCCGCTCTCTCCCTTTCTCGATGCGCAAGGAGTCTTGCGCGTAGGGGGACGCATAGAAAATTCAAATTTACCTTACGAACAACAGCATCCGATAATTATTCCCCCAGGAAATTTCGCGAAAAAATTAATTCGGCATTTTCATTTGGAAAACCTACACCTCGGGTTAAAAGATACGCTACATTTGATGCGTTTGGAATTTTGGCTGATAAATGCGAGAAATCAAACGAAAACCGTTATCCACAACTGCGTTGTTTGTAGGCGCGAGAAACAAAATTTAGCATATCAACTAATGGGTTCACTTCCGGTGGCGCGATGCACTTTGACTCGCGCGTTTGAACATACGGGAGTCGATTATGCAGGACCATTTCTTATAAAAGATCGTGAAGGACGAGGGTCTCGTTCACATAAAGCATATATATCTGTTTTTATGTGTCTTGCTACAAGAGCGGTGCATTTGGAGTTGGTAACTCATTTGGATACGCCGTCATTCTTGGCAGCATTACAAAGATTTATTTCACGCCGCGGAAAACCCACTAAAATGTATAGCGATAACGGTCGAAATTTCGTAGGCGCAAGCGCAGAGCTCGACCGCGCTTTTCAAATCGCATCTCGCGACCATAAGCTGCAAACTTCTTTGGCAGAACAAAAAATCGAATGGCAATTTATTCCTCCTGCTGCTCCCCACATGGGTGGTTCTTGGGAACGTGCCGTGAGATCGGTAAAATACCACTTAAAAAGACAAATGGGATCATTTTTGCCCACTTGGGAGGAAATGTTAACAATTTTGACGAGAATCGAAGCTTGCCTCAATTCTCGTCCTTTATGCAAATTGAACGACGATCCTATGGATCTCGACGTGCTAACACCTGCACATTTCTTAATTCACGGGCCCATTTTAGGTCCCCCGGAAAAGTCTATATTAAATAAAAATGAAAACTACTTATCCCGATGGCAAAGGATACAATTAATTGTACAACAAGTATGGAAAAGATGGTCAATCGAATATTTGACCACACTTCAAACTCGACCAAAATGGCGCGAAATTCAACGTGCCGTAAAACCAAATGATATTGTGTTAATACGAGATCCAAATAACCCCCCATGTAAATGGACTATAGCGCGAATAATTAAAGTCCATCTTGGAATAAATAATTTGCCACGAGTCGTGGATTTAAAAACATCTTCAGGGTCATTAACACGCCCTGTGACACAATTATGTCCATTAGTGGACGTCGATGCCCCTGAAGAATAACAACACAATGTTTTGACCCAAGCGGTATAAAAACACGCCCCAATAACGAATCCATTTAGTTCCCAAAAATTCATTGAAAATGGAATACGGAGACGAGATTGTGCTCAATGCATCGGACGAGGAGTTTGACTCGTGGTTTTCCGACGACGGAGGACTGATTGGAGGAGTCGCGGAGGACACCACTCTGGAGCAGGAATGGGAACTGATGAGGGCCCTCTTCGAAGCAATAGAAACCCCTCCTGCTCCAGCACAGCCATCTCCATCGCCGCCCGTGCCCAACAACGCCCTTGACCGCAGGCGACCTGAGCACCCGGAGCCGCTGCGCCACCCCCGACGGCAACATCGACGGCCCGGCTTAGAGAGGAGGACGCATCCGTACCGCCCGACTATCCCCAGAAATCCTCGCCGTCCCACACCGTACGTGGTGGACCCCCAGGCGAGGGAAACCAGGTACGACAGGTGGCACACCGAAGTTCTGGCCTTCGGACACCGTTTCCTGGTACCGATTCGGGACAGAAATCGGTACCGCCAATGGAAACGGTTCGCCCACTTCGGAAGAGTGATGTTCCGGTGGGACCAGAACATGAGACTTTCGCTGGCCCGGTTAAATCCAAATTTTAGGCCTTATTAGGTAACAAAAAAAAAA
>JAAMPD010002491.1:0-14639 GCA_025266255.1 Trissolcus basalis
TCACACTTGTCATGTCTTTTTTCTCTTTAGGAATAGGATGTCTTTTTTCTCTTTAGGATTAGGATAAACATTTTTTGTTCAAAATTTTGTTTTGAATCAAAACAAATTTCATCCCGCCATAATAATTGCCAAGTTGAGTTTCATAAAAGAATTGTAGAACCAATTCTTTGTATTAGTACAATTAAAGTATTCTTAAAAATTCCCTCCCAAATTATCATAACTGGCTTGCAGTTGTAACGTGTAACTTTTTTTTTTTAATTTGTTTTTTTCGTCTATCATAATGTGCGAGGGCAAAAAAAAAGTAAATGATTTTAGCACGATCGCGTATATTTTATTATTTAATTTCAGACTGGCGGGTCGTGTTATGAGACGCGAAAAAAAGTCGTGGGCAATATTGTCGGTGGATTTGCGCTCGTGCGACACAGCCGCCCCCCGCAGCGGGTGGCCACCGCTGATATCGTTGGCACCGCGGTGACATTATTATTCGTTATGAACGGGTTTACGAGGTCGCAAATCATACTCGTGTTCATATTTCGAACAGCCGTGGCTCCTCGTTATTCAGTTTAATAGCGACGGTATTTGAATTCTCAACTTATCCCCTCTCCTTCGTCATCCATTTACTTAACAATGTTACAAGAAACGCACCCCGACTGTGCACAATTTCCTTGACGTCTCACCCGCGAAAAGTCGTAAATGTGTTTTTGAATTTATTCATTAGATTTTGAGTTGATTTTATAAAGATGATATATATGTTATTCGAAATGCAATAAAACGCAAATTATTCGAAATGTTACTTGTTTTTTATTATTTCGATTAAATTGGGAACTTTGGTGTAAAAGGAATATGTTAATGCGTTATTGAAATAAGTAAACAATGAAGATGTTTTGAAAAAAAAAAAATTTTTTTTTGGATTGTAATATCGTGTAAAGGACAGCAAGAGCTTTCATTAGAGTACCCACAACATAAGATTCTGAAAGAAAAACAATTGAGACATAACCTTAAAAAATTTCGAATCAGTTTTGAGGTTATATTTATATACAAAAAAACAAGTGTGAAGAAATATTTGTACATAAGATATCATGATTTTATTATTTTCAATGTTGACAAATACATTTGTTTATTATTTTTTATTTCTTATTTGAAATGAGACAAAATATATACTTTAACTATTTATGTGAAATAATTTACTACAAAATACATTTTTTTTATTCGTAAATTTTTTTTTACATAACAAAATTTTATTACAAAATAAATAAAACAATCAATAACAATTGATGTAAATAAAGAAAAAAAACAAAAATAAAATGTTTGGTTTCAAGTTTCATTTTACAGCTCCGACAGTACCAAAAAATGTAAACAATAATAGAAATCCAAACTTTTTAAATTCTGAGAAAATTTCAATGTGTGAAATTTTTGGAACAAATAATTATAAACTCAATGTTTTCTATTTATATTATTGTATTTTAATCAAAATAATATTTACTTATTAATTTATAGTTTAGACATTATTATATTAGTAATATTTTTGAAATTTGCAAATGTTTTGGTTATACACCAACATTTCATTTCAAAATAATCAAAAAACAAATAAGTTTAAACTATGTCAACAAAGTAACAAAAAACAAAACTTTTTCCTATATTTTTTAAAAATTCTAAGAAAATGTTGGTGCTATGAAATTTCTCAGAACCATTTGATATACATAAATCTAGAATTACAACAATGCATATTTTTTCTAATCAAAAAAATATTTACCACAAATTATAAATAATATTTCAATGTCACGAATTTCTCGGAAGCAAAAGTAGAATATAAATTCAATATTTTGAATTTTCACCTCATTGTTTTTTAATTGAAAACAATATCAAATCGTTCGATAAGTTCGAAATCAAATATTCTTCAAAATTTCCAACCATTATTTAAAGCACGACAACACATTTGTTTATAACTTTTTCAATTCAGATTTGAAAAATGAGACAGTACTGACTTTGGCATTTGGACAAACTTTATTTCTGTAATAATTTACTGCCGATTACAGATTTGAACTACAGGTGTAAGATTTTGTACGGACGTGTACATTTGTATAGTTTCTAAAGATCAATTTCAAAAGACCATTCCCTTAATTTGTTCCGTGAAGAGATTGATTCAAATCATCCTTTCATCGCCGATAGGAAAAAGAGAAAGGATGAATAATAATAAAGTTCAAATAGACCATTCTGCTTGTGGTTCTGATTCATATCCTCGACTTTTTTTTTTTTTATTCAAATAAAATATATATTGACAATTAGTATAATGCAAGCAAACAATGCCGGGTCCCTTTCTTAACCAAATTTATTGTCACTGGTCAATAGTCGGGGAGTCAAGTTACACCGTGCAATGTTTTCCTCGGGAAAACAGCGGCGCTTTTGTAAAAACGGACGCCCCGCCAAGAACAAGGTGCCGACGTTGATTTCCAAAAAGCGCCGCCTTTTTTGTCTTCCTGCGACAAGATCGTGTCATCATCAGCGGCCCTACAAAAAAGTCATCTGATATCGATTGAACCTTTCTTTATTTCAATTTTTATTTCAACCAAAAGTGTACTGTAAAATCGATTTTCGGAATTAATTTTCGTTCTTTTTTTTCCAGTTCTAAATTCATTCCCGAACCAATTTGCATGTAGATATAAAGCCTCATTTCTCCTAGGGAGAAATTGTATTACCAAACACTCTGGGTTATGTTATTTGTCATAAATTAATCGGTGAAATTAAAATCTAATCACAATAAAATAATCGAATCCAAAATTTGATTCTTCACGGCCAAAAATATAATTCAAAATTTATATTTTACGTATAGTTTCTATATATAAAAGATATCCATACATATCCTACACGTGAGTAATTTATTTTTTATTAAGTGGCAATTAAGTATATAAATCGAATAAATTTGATCAAAAAAATATATCATATTTATACGAAAAATATAATATTCAAATTAATTTGTACTTATATATTCTACATATTGTATAAATATATATTTTATGAAATAATCGAATCCAAGATTTGATTTTTCACGGACAATAATATAATTCAAAATTTATATTTTACGTATAGTTCCTATATATAAAATATATCCATACATATTATTTTACACATGAGTAATTTATTATTTTTTATTTATTAAGTGGCAATTAAGTATATAAATCGAATAAATTTGATCGAAAAAATATATCATATTTATACGAGAAATATAATATTCAAATTAATTTGCACTTATATATTCTATATATTGTATAGATATATATTTTATAAAATATAATCGAATCCAAAATTTGATTCTTCACATGCCCCACATAGGCTAGAATATATAATTCAAAATATATATTTTACATATAGTTCCTGTATTTAAAATATATCCATATACATTCTACACATGAGTATAATTTATTTTTTATTAAGTGGCAATAAATTATATAAATCAAATAAAGTTGATTGCAAAATATATTATATTTATACGAAAAAATATAATATTCAAATCAATTCGCACTTATATATTCTATAATATTAAAAATATATCCGTATAGATATTGTGCGGATTAGAACTCAATAAATAATATATAAAATATTGAATATATATATAAATTTGTACGGAAAAATATATTCTTATTGAAATTATATGATTAAAATTAAATAAATATATTTAAATTGAATTAATTGAAATTAAATGAATATATAAATATATATTTATATTCGAATATATTTACACTTATATTTATAAAATTGTATAAATATATGTATATGTAAAAAAAAAATATATATAGATTAACACACATATATTTCCGTCCGTGTGGGTATAATCCCACGAGTGACTTTTTTTTTATTAAATATTGATATTTGGGAATTATTATCATCGATTTGGGAGTAACACGCGACCCATTTTGGATTCAGTTGGTTGGCTAAATTAAAGGTCATAAATCAGTGTGCTTTCCGCATCGTTGGACCATGAATATTAATGCAATCACAGCAGCGTTTACAGGCCTATTAATCCGGGGTTAAGATATTCCGTCTTTAGCGCCGTTTTATCGTTTGCTATACGAGGATATTAGTCCTATCGATCATCGGCCGGTATGGCTCCCTCTTGGCTCGCAAAGCACGAGGCATGATAACATAACGACGCTCGATTATCGCCATGCCCAGGGTTTGCGCCAATTCTCACTTCTTATTTCTCATTATCTTTTATTCATTTTACCTTGTCTGTCTCTTTTCCTTGTCCCCCCCCCTTTTTTTTCCAAACCGAAATAAACTCGAGGGCTTCAAACGAAATTCTTTTTACCACAATCACCGTTTTTCTTCTGCACGAAAGTGGTATTGTGTTGTATTTATTCAAATGGCACCTCTGCTGTGCACCAGTTTAGCTATGATTTCTTCATGAGTTGATGTTATAATGAAGAACGTCACAGGTAACTAAATTAAATGTGAGTGAATACCCTCACAAACGAAAATATAAGAACTAAAAATATATAATACTTATATTGCCAGAAATATATTTGATGTGCAAAAATATATTTTCGTCTGTGAGGGTAAATAAATAAATATATGAAAAAAAATATTTTTTGTGTATAAAATATATTCCGGCAATAAGTATAATAGAATAAAATATATTTTATCCGATATATTTTCATCCGTGAGGGTATATCATATATGATTATATATAAATGCATATAACTATCTTAGTAAAAAATTGTCAATATATTGTCAATATATTAACAATTTTAAAAAACAATCAATAACAATATATTATGTATTATGTATTAATTAAATATATAATACATGTTTATATAATATTTATATATTAAATATTATATATATATATATTAATAATATATATTAACTATACATTGACAATATATGATCAGTATATTGTTAATATATGTTTAATATGTAGGCAATATATGATCCTATTATATGCATAAAAATTACAATTATATATACATCAAAGAGTTTTTTCCTGAAGGAGCAGAGTGAAGGAGCACGACATATCTCACAAGGGAGAAAATTCTAGAACCAAAAGTGGTGGTTTTAAGAATCATCATTAATTGTCAAGACCTGTTGCAATGTCAGAACTTTGAATCGAAGTTTTAGAATGTCCTCTAAGGAAGATAAATCTTCGTTAACGTGACCAATATAATGATGAATCGCCGATCCAAGCCACTCATTTCGAGCCCTACAGTTCCCAGTTCGGTTTATTCGATCCTTTCTTTTCGATTTTGACCGCATTACGTATGGCTCGTAATAATTTTCCTAATTGAATGTCTACGCACGAAATCGATTTCCTTTTTTTGGCTATTTACCGATTTGTGAATGAACAAAAAAAAAAAATTAACACACCTATAAATTTCCCCGATTCGAATACGGTTTTTCGGTTTCTTTATTCGTCTCATTGTCTTGGGACCGTTTGTTTGCTCGAAAAATCGGAACCGAAAACGGAAAAAGTGATTCTCATTTACAAAACAAAAACTTGAACTGTTTCCATTTTATTTTAATTTTCATCAAAGGTAATGGGACAAATAAATAAAAATCAAAAACCTGCTTGCAAGTTAGATTCTGTTGAGATTGATTTTTCGGTGCAACGGAGACGGTCGATTTTCGAATTTTATTCGTATAAATCATTGAAACGTAAAAACATATTTTATTTGTTATACGCAAATACCTTCGACCCTTTTCCAATTTATAGATTCACGTATTCATCATTTTTCACGTACTCAGCTGTTTCACAAAATCCAGCCAGGGAAACAGTGTAAGCCTGGATTTGAGAGATGGCCATCGTCCGGTCGTATTTTTCGTACTTGATGTTCATACTTTGTGCATAGCCCATATACTTCTGGCGTTGTTTTTCCGCGATGGAATATCAACGCGGACGCACATAAATTGCGATATTACGCTAAATTGTTGTGCAGACATATGCATTTATTCGTAGCCTGCAGTATGAAATTCATTACCGGTACATTTGAATTGTGTCATCAATCATTATCGAAATCTCACGGGCTTTGTGCAAGGTGTGTTGCCGCAAGAACCACCGGACAATAATGTGCTATCAAAAATACTTTGAATTATGATTAATGATCTCGCAGTATATCCTCCCGCTTAAATTTTCTATCAAATAAAACGGTATTCTTTATGCGTTATTATTACGCATTCTACACGAATTTTCGATTTCTAAAAGAAGAGCTCTGAGATGCTTGACAATCATTCGACCAAATAATTGTTGTCCATTCATGGTAATGATCAGTGACTCTTTTCTTGCGTGTGACTTTTTTATATAATAAAGTGTATTTTTCCAAATTCTCACACGTTTTAAAGCATGAACGAAAATATATTTCTAAAATATAAACAAAATATTTTTTTGTGTAGAAAATATATTCCCGGCAATAAGCATAATATTTAATTAATATTTGTTTTATAAATTCCATTATATAAATGTTTGAAATATAAAATTGAATATGTTTTGTGTATACGAAATTTATAAAAAGCGGCAATAAGTATGATAAAAAATAAAATATATTTTGCCGGATATATCCAATTTATTGTTCATATATAATATATGAATAATTGTATTATTCATATATTATTTCTATATGGACAATATATTTTCATTTTTACTATAGTCATTTCGTAAATCCTGCAGTATCAAAAATTATAAACAATAACAATAACGATGTCAACAGAGTTAAAAGTGATGAAAAAAAGTGTTCTATATTTTTCGAAAAATCTCACAACAATGTTGTTTTTTAGAAACAACAATATTTCATGTTAAAATCAACAAAACAAGAAATGTAAACAATAACAGAATTTATAACTTTTTGAATTCTGAGAAAACTTCGAATGTTATAATAGATTTCTCGGAAACTAGGATAAGTAAATTGACGATCGAAAAAATATTTACTTATGATTTTATAATTTAGATATTTTTATTTATTAGTAATATTTTCAAAACTTGCAAATGTTTTTGTTTTGCAACAACATTTCAATTTGAAATAATCAAAACAAATTATAACACTGATGTCAACAAGGTAGAAATATAATCAAAATAAAAACAAATTTGCCAGTATTCATTTAAAAATTCCCAGAAAATCATTGTTATTTCTTCAAACACAATAATATTTCATTTAAAAAAAATCAAAACAAATAATAATAACCTTGTAAACAAACTTAAAAAATAAAAATAACCAAAACAATCAATCACTTATCAAAATTTTGAATATGATACGTTGTTGTTACTTCAAACACAATAATATTTTTTTTAAAAAAAATCAAAACAAATAATAATAACCTTGTATATAAACTTGAAAAATAAAAATGACCAAAACAATCAATTACCAAAATTTTGGGTATAGTATAATGTTTGTTTTGAAATTTGGAAATAAACGAAAAATAATAAAGTTGTATAAACAATCGAGGTGGGATGGAATGGCGTTACAATAGGTGGCGCTAAGGAGTGTTTCGGTATCTTGTAAGATCATAAAAAGACGTTATAGCATTAGAATATCAGGATCTACCGTGTAAACACAAGACAGCGCGCCTATTGGTATTCTAAATCGCGGATATCAATCGACGCGGCGGGAAAAGGGATCCGGGCACGATCAGGCCGTTCGCAGAAACGATCCTTTTAAAATAAACGAAACTGTAAAACGGGAGATCGAGTTGAAAAGAAATCGGATTTGAATATTGATTCGACTTATTTAAATTCCTCCTTATCGTCGCCCGGATATCTTCGGCACGGAATTGGACTCGATAACGAAACGAAAATAGCATCGTGCCGAAGTGGAAGGGCGCGAGCTGAGCTCCGAGGTCGGAAAGGGCGCAACCGGATGCGGTGCGAGCGAAAAAACGAACGTAGGACAAAGAAGAAATGCAAAAGAGTCAAATCGAGTTTATATTAAAGGAGTTATCACGTCCTCGGTGCATGGACGTAGCCAAGTTTGTTTTCGCATCGAAAAAGCGAGACTATTGTCGCGAATCCTATCAGCCTATCAACTCTTTTATTATAACCTCCAAATTCACTTTATTTGATTTCACTACGAGGAATCCAATGACTTTCAAGGTTATTTCAAACCGAGAGTTATATACCAATATGACACATTTCTTGACTCAAAATTAATGTGATTGTAAAATGATTTATCAACTGAGAAAAATGTGATTTTGTGTTATTTCGCATATTCCTAAACAAACAAACTGAATTTTTATAATAAAACATTGACGAATAATGATTTTTTATAATAAAAAAAAGTTTAAAACAATTGGAAGGTTGTTATAACAAAATACTGATTGTTATAAAAATGAACAATATTTGTTATTTTTGATAATCTCTGAATTATAAATTATTGATTCACTCAAAGACGCATATATTTATCGGACTTCAATTTTGAAAATATAATTTGCAAAATTGACCAACAACTGACTCTTTAAAATGGTCGCTTATTTTGAGGTTAGTTGACTAATTTAGATTTATTATTTTGTATGTTAGAAAAAATGTATTTCTTTACAAAACGATATAAACTTTTTTGTTTTTTCAAAAAATGGTCGACCCGAACAAATAAAAAATATATTTTCCTTTTAACCTGACACTACAACAAAAACCCCATGTGTAAGAGTGAGATAGTATGCGTGTACTACGTGATTCAAGAAATTACCATTATTACAAGAAATATCAATATTTTACTCAAATAATATAATTAACAATTTTGAATTTGACACTAAACACGAAAACAAAAACACCTTTCAGTACATTATACTTTAATTTAGTAAAATTACTAAATAATTTATATTAATATAATATAATAAAAATACTAAATTCAACTAAAACATACTGAACTTAAGTTTTATGTAAAAAATTTAGAGGTAATTCGTGAAATTCATTGTTTATTTACATCTTTCAACGAAAAATTATGTTTCATTATGCTACGAATTCTCCCATTGTTGCAGAATCTCAAAACTATCTGTTCTCATTTTTTAAAAAATAACAAGTCATTTCAATTTTCTTAAACAATGTGGCAGCAGACTTTACACATCACCTTGATTCCATTCACTTCCCCACACAGACCATAACATTATTTGACCTCTAATATCATCAAGGTCAATAGTTGATAACAACAACAGTCGTTGAAAACAACACGGCAACGATATTGAAATTCAGGTATGTATATGTTTTTTTTATTTGAAAAGTTGGAAATTGAATAAATGAGATACAATTGTTGATTCATAATTCAATTTAGTTTGAAAATGTTATTACCGAGTAAAAGTCAGAGAATCTCTTATTCGTGGAAGGATGGCAATTAAGAGTTTGCACAATGCTCTTCATAAAACCGTTTTAAATCCCGACGGAGGGGTGATCCAAGACGTGGTTGCTCGCAAACCAAGTGGTTAACTGCCATCGCCTACTTGGCAGCGAGAAATATTATTCCTTCCTGCTTCCTTGACTTGAAAACTTTCACCGACTCAAATAATTCTAAAGAAAATTTCATAACTGTCTTGAGAGATCGCGACGTTCTTTGAGATATGCCTAATGTAATAACGCGCCCATAAAGAATGGTTCTCATTTATACAAGAGCCATAATGTTGTTTTACGATTCCGTAATTCAAGATCACTTTCTTTGATTAATGAGAGCACAAAATTGTACTCGCGATCCAATTTCACCTTTACTAATGAATGCATTTTATCTATACCGCTTTGAATTTTTTTTTTCTTTCTCCCTCTACATTTGCCAACCAGTTTCAACAAAGTATTAAAATTATTTTGTTATCAAAAAACGAAAACAATTTTAATTTATTTAAACGCGGGCATTTTAATTTGTAATCAAAAACGATTTTTCTGCATACCGACATGTCGTTAGTGTAATGTTGATACAAATTGGGTCGATAAATAATGTAGTGTTGAAATGTACGTTCAAATTAACGCGCGCTTTTTTTACACACGCATCAGGCGGCGCTGTGATCGCGCGCCATTCTACGACCCAGCTGAGTTCATTTTTGCAAGGAGAGAAAAAAAGCGTGGTAACAGGAACAGGCAGCTTGAGGTGATAAATTATACAGGTGCAACAAAAATGGCAGTAACGATGTTTTCACGAGTGTAAAGAACGACTGGATCGGATTGCCGTATGCAAATTTGGCTCTTGATTATTTGGCATCAATCTAACCTCAAAATTTGTAATGTTGAATAACAGGTAAAAACTTGTTTTATTGTTGAATAAAAATTAAATATTATTTTTCAAAATGATGTTGGTATTTATAAAAAATAAACAATGTGAAATAAATTTATGTTTGGCAGAGTATAAAATGTTTATTTTAGACAAAGGTGGCGCTGTGATCGAAGTACACATTCTATTAGGACCAAATTACAATGTCGAGCCCATTTTTGCAAAAAGAAAAAAACATCTGACAGAGACTGGCACATCAACAATTACCAAAATTAGTTGTTTTAACAATATGACATCAACCTAACCTCAAAATTTGTATAACAGGTTAAAAAGCAGGTAAGAACTTTTTTTTTAGTAAAATATAAAAATTAGATATTATTCTTAAAACTGACGTTTACATATAAAAAGTGGTTAATGTAAAATAAACGTAGAGGCAGAGTACAAAATGTTTGTTTCATTTACAGATGGCATTATAATCAAAAAGTATACATATGTCATTCTTGGACCAAATTGCACTGTCAAGCCAGTTCATTTTTCAAAAAGGAAAAAATTTGTTTCAACAATTGGCATCAACTTAACCTCAAAATTTTTAATTTTCAATTATAGGTAAGAATTCTTTTTTTTTTATTAATTGACTAAAAATTACATATTTTTAATGGCGACTGTTACACTTAAAAAAGCTATTTCTATTCAAGTGTATGTAATTGAAATTCAGTATTTCATAAATTGTTTGATTGAATTGATATTTTATCAATTTCTACTAAATCAAAATATAATACTGATATCCTCAGTGTACATGCACATAAAAATATAGTTATGTCGAATAAATGAGACAGTATAAAATGTTTGTTTCATACACAGGTGGCACTGTGATCGAATTACACATCATTCTAGGACCAAATTGGATCGTCAAGGAGTTCATTTTTGCAAATACAAAATAAAACAAGACGTAACAAGACCAGGCACCTCAACGAACATTAAAATTAATTTTTATTAGTTAACATCAACCTAATTACAAACTGTTGTAAATTTGAATAACAGGTAAAAACTTGTCCCTTATGAAATAAGACTGGAAAATGATTTCTAAAAATCGACGTTTGAAAAAAAGGCCAATGTAAAATAAATGTGAGAGGGGCAGTATAGAACGATCGTGTTGATCCGTTGGCCGAGCGATCTGTCAAGCCCCTTGGTGGGTTCAGCAGCAGCCACGTTTTATTCGCATTCAAATGGTAGCACTTTAATTTGCATGCTAAGAGTAGCTCGGCGTCCTCTCTGGCACCGGCGTCGTGCCCACCCACCCCCTCTTTGCAGTCCACCCTCGCTCTGCGGATTTCCATTTAAACTCACAAAATGGCGCTGACTCCGCGGGGCTACGAAATTTTTTTTTATTGAAAGATTCGTGGCGGATAGCGCGCGCACGCGTTCACCCTGTGAAAAAAACTCCCCCGCGGGCGAGCGCGTTATTTTGCGAGATAAAGTGGCCCTTTTATCTGGCCAACCCCTTCGTGCGCGCGTCCTCCGCTTGTATTTCCTACCCACGTTTCATGCTTCCGAATTTTATTTCACATTACACCGTTAAATTGACAACCGAATGGAAGACAAATTTCTTTGTTTCGCTTTTTGTAATTGGAAAACTGAATCGAACTATTGTCGAACTTTTTCTATACGACGAACGAAAATGTATTTCAAATTTTGTACATTAGGTAAACGTACCTCATACGGTTATAGTGTACCTATTTGTGTTGAATTTGTTTTAAAATTGATTCTTATTTTCAATAATTATCAAATCATTTGAAATGCGCGAAAATTAGGAGGATTTCAAAGACGATCTGCGACCTACATTACCGACATTGTTACATTTTTGTTAATTTGATGCATTTTTATCATAAAATGAATAAATAAGTATGTTGAAGAATGTTCAGACGATTCTCTCATTGTTGAAGAATATTTCAAGATGTAAAACGTAAAGATTGATTGTAAAATACGATCATAATTAGTGACCGCGTTTTTCATGTGGGGTTTTTGTAGGTTAGAACTGTAGAAAAATGCGGTCACTAATTGTGATCGCATTTTACAATCAATTGTTGCATTTTAAGTTTATAAATAATCTATAAAAATGAGAGAATCGTCTGATATAAAAATTAGTAAACAACTCGTGTTTGCTCTTATTGAAAAATAACAAAAACAACAATTTTACATCAATGTCGGTAATGTAGGTCGCACACGACTTAGACATCCTCTTAAGTGTGATTTTAATTTCAATGAAATGTTTTGCACGGCCTCGAATTTCAAAATTAATTTAAAAATATATTTAAACAAACATGATACAAATAAGTACACAATAACCGTATTAGATGCGTTTACCCTAAGTGAAATGTAATAATTTATATTTCTTTATAATGATTTTGTTAATTTTTAGAAACTTGATAGTGTGATTATGTACACATATCAAATAATTCGGATCTTAAAAGCCATTACTATATCTTGTTTCAGATTACTCGAAAAACTGTTGGAAACACACCGCCACCTTGCACTTCCGCTTATCCGAGCATCCAACTGGCCAAACAGTCTTTCATCGATAACATTTGGCATCGTATCGGAAATCATCAGCTGAGGCTTATCCGTTTACAAGGCAAATCCGACTGAGGCTTTTCAGGATTTCAAGTAGCATCATCCGAAAAGAATCAGCATTCACTTCAAAGCACCGCGTCTCTGTTTACGAAGCTATTAGGTGTGTTTATTGGTATTATCCATGCGGAGTTCCCTTCTTTCGAAATCCAACTCTGCTCATTATTATGATCAATTTATCAAACTTTTATTTTCTCAATTATGAATACCCATTATTTTGTAACAAAGTCGGGGGATTTCAAATAGTCCATTTAGTTCAGTTCTTAAAATAAATTTTCTGAAATTTTGAAATTTACTTTTTATAACATTTTCTGTTACAGTGTTGCCAAATCAGTTCACACGGTTTTATAATTTTTATAATTTTTTTTTATCTCAGGTTTCTTACAAATTTTTATTCACAAAATATTATTTTCAGTTTTTCAATAAATTTCTGAAATTCGATTTTGAATCAAATATATTTCAGTGTTGCCAATTTTGTTGACAGTTTTATAATTTTTATCTCTTTTATTTAATATACCTGAAGTTTCTTATAAGAAATTTTTTGTTCACAAAATATTGTTTCTAGTTTTTTAATAAAATTCTAAAATCCAATTTTTTTATAAAAAATATTTTTTGTTACAGTGTTGCCAATTTTATATCATGAATTTATTAACACAGTTTTATAATTTTCGTCTCTTTTTCTTATAGTATACCTCAAGTCGCTTATAATTTTTGTTTACAAAATGTAATTTTCATTTACAAATTATCATTCCCAGTTCAGTTTCAATTAATGTATAATCTACAATTGTATAACTATAAATGTGTACCTGTCGTTCCAGATAATAAAATAAGAGATTTTCTACTTTCCACTTTGACCCGATTTGGGACCAGCTCTGGACAATTCGAAGGAGTTCTAAATAATTATTTATTTCAACTGAACTTGAATATTCATCCGGTAAACAAAATCTTGTCAACTCTTTTAAAAATCAGCTCAACTCTGTACATTTTAAAATGTAATTTTTTTTCTGTTACAGGATTGTCTATTTTATTTAGACATTAAAAGAGCGAATCTATGGGAAGGTTATAAAATTGACGAAGTTTAAAACGAGCTGGAGGTGCAAGATAATTCAAGCAAAAAGTATGAAAATTGCATGTGTCATTTATGGGCTGACACAATGCGGTGACTTTTTTCGGACTGGATCAATTTCTGGGTTAACGTTGGAATCGTGAGCGATGCTATCGGACATTAAGGGAAAGAGACAGGAAAATGAGATGGGTGATGGGATCGCGACAAAAGAAGACGTATGAAATTCTGCCGATCGCTTTTCTACAGCGGAGAGTAGAATATATTGGATTGTCGATAGAGGCATTTAGGGGTGGCGACGTGCTGTCGGAGGGAGGCGTTTTATCACGGCCCTTGATATACTGGGCAGGCGCCGCGTTAGAGGGGTTAATCTCTCACGCTCGGTTAACTCGCTTATTTCTAGTCTCACGCTCTCCTTTCCTGCTTGTTTAACAATACCTCTTCCTTTTTTTACAATTGTACCCCGCTTCCGAAAACAACATGTAAATTCGCCATCACGATTTCACTTAACTTAACTTAAGGTGGTTTTAACAAAAAGGCGTTTGTGTCAGAATTTCATCAAATTTAAATCATGTGCTCTATTCAGTAACAGACATTTGTTTAACAAAATTTTAGTAACGATTGACCATCTCGTTTCGAAGATATTTGTCTTTCAAAATCGATGTTTTTGTCATTAGTCGGTGTCGAAACAGACATTATTTTTTTGTTTTCATCAAACGAGATGTCAGATTTTTTTCAAAAAAACTACCATAACTAATTTTTAGATATTGTACAATTAAGGG
>JAAMPD010002492.1:0-14630 GCA_025266255.1 Trissolcus basalis
GGTTGTGCTACCAGCAGATTGTAATAATTTCAATCAGTCATCTAAGACAGCTGTTACGTTAAATTGAAATCTCGTTACCGTTACCGATCAAACTAAAGATCTTATTTCAGAAAAACATGAAAAATAGCACTACAACAAATATTTCATTTTTTCTCTATTCTTTAACTTCACAAAAAAAACATCAAAATAATAAACGCTACAAAATACATTTTATCAATTTTATACAAAAAAATAGAAATACAATAAAAAAATAAATAGAAACGATACGCAATACGTTACGCTATGATCTGTTTTCTGAGTCACCAGGAATGTTCTCGAGACCCAGACTTTGTTCCCCTACTGTATTCGGGAACCTAGATCGTCATTCTGTGTCTCTTTTTGACGCAGCTCAAAAAGCAGCGTCACAGTATATTGCTAGACATGAAAGAATTAAGAATCGCACGAGACAACATCTATTCCTGAATACTGCTGATATCTCCAATAAAACCTGCCGCAAGGTGAGTTCATTTTGTAACAGTTGGCCTGGGTAGCCGTTTTTAATTGATTTGATCTCTATAAAATGATTACATTATCTTTTTGATGAATAATTTATCCCTCCCCATTGACGATGCTGAGAAAGCTAAAACCACCGTAGTTAATAGTGACCGGTCATTATGTGACGACTTAATTTCCCCAACTATTTCAAATAACGCGGCTTTTCGTAATGACGAACATATTCAAGATATGGAATTTGAACTTACAAACATTAAGAGAAAAATGACAGATGATGATTTATCCATCTCGAGACCCCCAAAAAAATTGAAAATTATTGAAAATCAAAAAATTTTATTGACCAATTTAAAACGCAAACAGAATTCACGCGCTCAATCAAATCAAAACAACTCCAAAAACAAACGTTTCGACCACACTTTCTCCGGCAGATTTACAAACACCAACCGTAATGCTAATGTGATTGCAAAAAAATATAAAGACAAAACTGAATATTATCAATTTTATCACAATCCTCTTTATATTATTTACGCACAACCCGCGAAAAATAATTACGATGAAGAAAACAAAAAAGTAAAAATCCACCAATCTAAACTCGGATCTCTGATCGCGGAAAGAGTCAACTGTGATGATAATTTACGCATTGATAATATTGGCTTCAATAGATTTAAAATAAATACCTCCGATATTCTTATAGCAAACAAACTTATAAACGACCCATCGTTTGAAGAAAATAATTTTGAACTTTTTCTTCCGACAAGCAAACTGAGGCGTCAGGGCATAGTGAAAGACATCCCATCTAATATTTCAGAAGACACTTTATTTGGAGAAATCTCGGCCTTTGGCACAAGAATCATTAAAATAACCAGAATGAAAAAAAAAAGTGAAGATCGAAGACAAAATGACATACCTTTCATCTAACACCATTTTGATCAGATTTTCAGCCGACCACCTTCCTGAAAAAATTAAATTTCGCTATTCTATTTACCCAGTTTTAGAATGGATTCCACCAGTCAAGATGTGCTTTAACTGCTTTAGACACAATCATGTGTCTAAATTCTACAAAGGAAAAGCTCGTTGCCCCAAATGCGGGGACAACAAACATAATGAAAACATATCTTGCCCTAGGAAAAATGAAAAACCCACATGTATTGGATGTGAAGGCCCACATTGGGTTTATCAGAGAATCTGTCCCCTTTTCGACGAGTCTAAAAAAATTGCAACCATCTCAATGAGAACTGGTCACAGTTTCGCGGAAATCAAAAATAATCTCCTTGCGCAGAAATCTTCTAAAGGGCCTACTCCTTCTCTGAATCAAAACGACTTCCCAAACTTTTTATCTCCCAATAAATTTTATCCCCTCTCTGAAACCCCATCTGATAACCCTGACTACTCGCAAATAGTGAAAAATAACCTGTCCAGACAATCCAAGCGACCCGTTAAGAAAAATAATAAATCCAATACAAAATTCCCACAAACACCAAACCGCTCTGATCCTAAGATATATGAAAAAAACCAAAGAAAACGGCATACTTTTCAAATATGCTTCACTCTCCCCCCTCGACCCTCTCCAACATCCCCTCCCTCTTGTCCGGACAATCCTCCTCTCACTGCTTTCAACAATCATCAATAATGGTGACAATTCTTTCATTTAATTTCTTGTTTCCCTTATAATGTTATATAATACACGCAAACTTGATTTGAATGATTTGATCTCTTTTGTTGACAACTTAAAGAATAACAACTGAAGAATGAATTTAGGTCCTCACATCTGCAAGTGGAACATCTAAGGGCTTTTCTCCAAAAAGCCCAAATTCTCTGATAAATTCGATATTTTTTTATTAAGTGAAACCTTAATTCAAGATCCTTCTAGAGTTGATAAATTTCGTGTGGAAGGATTTCACACGTCATTGTCTAACGTCGTTGGACGCGGCCAAGCGATATTTTTCCGCAAAAATATGTATTTTCAACTAATCGATAACATTTCCTTCTTTGCAGAATCGATAGAAATCATAGAAATGAACCAACGAAAATATAACATTTTCAATATATATACATCTTCATCCCATATAATCCCCTTAAATATATGGGAAAACATTTTCTCATATTTTGCAAATATTGAAAATATAATAATCATGGGTGACTTTAATTTACACCACCAACTATGGGATGCAAATGAATCTAATCCTGGAAGTGAAAATTTTGTGACATGTCTCCAAAACTCTAATCTCATTCTACTTAATGACCATACTTATACGCATTTTCCTCATAATGGCAATCAACCCTCAAGTCTTGACATAACCATCATTTCTGCTAATTTAGCCTTGGACGTTTTTTAGTCCACTCTAGATGATCAACTGGGTAGTGACTACATCCCCACGATCCGCAAAATTCGTAAACAAGTTAAAAACGAGACTTTAAACAACCATAAATTCAATTTGGTTAATTATAATTGGCTAACATTTGAACAAACTGTATCCTAACTGTTGTAACGTTTCACATCATCAAAACCCCGACACGACACAAACAGCAACAACAATACTCAAACATAACCTCACTTTAGACTCAGTTTAGTTGTAGGGGGCGCTAAAGTTGGTGGTTTTATTTATTCCATTATTTTCCAAGCCACCAGATGGCATTAGTTAGTTCACTTCACATCCGCTAGGGGGCAAACGGATTTTGTTTCCCACAACTTAATCGATAAATTCACAATATAAATTTCTGGCGACTCGAATGGTTGCCAGGCTCAGGCCACAGTAGAGACAGTAAGAGGCTCAGGCCACAGACCGGATAAGACTTTTTTGCCAGTGTTTGCCACTGAGCTTCCTGAAATAGGAAACCCTCAAGTGCAAAGCCGACATTCCTAGAAAGGATTTCGGGATCACGATTTTTTAACAATTTTCTGATCGCTGGCAATTAAGCTCTTTATCCGATTAGTCAATCAGTCATTACTTTTATTAAATTTTAATTGCCGTCCTTTTGCCTGATAATTAGAAGAATTTTTGATTGCCGTCATTTTGTTTTTGATTCATCAAGTCTTTGATCTGCTGAGCAAGTGGACAAAAGCCAGCAGCCGTAAGTTAGCTAATAATTCAAATAAATTCAAAAGTTGGCGCCATTTGTAGCCAACTTCAGCCCTGGTAACCATTCTCCGGTCGGCCATATTTGATTTCTGTCGTTGAAGTCTGCATAGGTCACTTCGCGCTCCGCTGAATTTTAATTTTTTTAACCTTTTTAAATAAGTTGTGCCCAAAACTAGTTGCCCCCTTTTAATTGCGGTGTCCCGAGCTAGTTCTTATTGTTTTTCTTGAGTTGTTGATCCATTGTCAAGGTAGGATTCATAATTATTAGCGAATTAAAGTCCAGTTCCAATTAAAGTTCTCTCGCTCGAGCCTTGTTTAACAAAAAGTTTACGTTTCTTTATTCTTGTTAGTTGTTTGTATCAGTATTAATTTATTCAAAGATATTGTTTTTTATTTATAAAAAAAGAAAAGATCAATTGTAAATTCGCATTAATTTTCATAAGTTGTCAAATATAAGCCCCAACACAGGCATTTAAACTTAAAACAAATGTATTTATTTATTATTCCGAACCCGAAACGTAACACTGTATTTTTTATCAGCTTATGATAAATTCATTATAATTATTAGAAAAAGCATATCATTAACGAATGAGATCAATAAAAAAAATGATTAATTCTCGAAAACCACGAGATTATTGTTGATAATTTACATCAAAAATAAAAAAAAACTATCCCCCCCTAGGAAAAATTAAAACGTTCAGCCCCATGGTGGAACGACGACTGCGAGAGAGCACTGCATAATCGAAGCACCGCGGAAAAAAATTTTTAAACTTTTCCATCTCTTGAAAACAAAATTGAACGAAATAAAATGAGAGCGATAGCAAAAAAAATTTTCAAAAATACAAAAAAAGAATCGATAAAAAATTTCCTCACTAAAATTCACCCAAAAACCTCGATTAGAAACGTTTGGAATCTATTTAGAGCAATTAATAATATTCCCCCTCCACCTCTTAACTCGTCAAACAACTTAGATAACGAAAATAAAATTGATAACTTGAAAAATAAACTTACCCAAGAATCCCCTCCCATACCCATATCTTTCATAGATCAATTTCAACTCGACTATACAAATGTGGGTTCACTCTCTCGGAGAATTCCCCGCGAAGAATTTGATTATGTCATTGATAACCTGAAAAAAGACACGTCCCCGGGAATCGACCAAATCAATTACTCCATCATAAAATCTTTACCATCAACAGCGAAGGATATTTTGATAGAGCTATCTAATCTCGTTTTGAATTCAGGACTCATTTCATCCGACTGGCTCAACTATTCGGTTTTTATTATCCCAAAAAATACACCAGGAAAATTCCGCCCAATATCTTTATCCTCCTGTGTTTTAAAAATTTTTGAAAAATTAATTAATGATAGATTACTTGATTGGTTAGAATCAAACTCTCTTTTATACAAATACCGATTTGGTTTTAGAAGGAAAAAGAGATGCAGAGATGCGCTGACATTCATTTCCACCAACTTATACAATGACATTATCAGGGTCATTTTGGCGGAGTCATCTTCCTTGATATTGAATCGGCATTTGACAATGTCGACATAATCAAACTGATTGATAGTCTCATTAATTCTCAACCTCACTTACATGAGAAGACAATATTTTTCTTCTGAGTTGTTTATCAGACCCAAATTCTGTCGCCAAAACCATATGTTTTGCCGATGATGTTTGTTTGTATTATAAACACAGTAAATTAGATACACTGAAATCTGAATTGAAGGATTCATTTCTATTAATAAACAACAAACTAAATGAAAAAAAATTTCACTAGACAAAACTAATTTTATGATTTTTACGGGAAGAAAAATATAAATTGAAAATCAGTTCATTGAAATAGACAATCATAGATTATTTGCTATACATCAAGTATATACTTTAATTTTCGTTTGAATTGGAACTTTCATTACGATCAACTTCGCGCTAATATGAAAAAGAGAATCAATCTTATTAAATATCTTAGAAGCACTTGGTGAGGCGCCCACGCTACCACTTTAACCATGTTTTATAAATCTTATATAAGAGGCTACCTTGATTACAGCGGCCCATATTTATCCCATAATTTTACATCAAAACAACTTCAACTTATTTTTCCGTCTTGTACAATATGGAAAAATAAGACAAATAACTATGGTATTTGTCATCTGGTATCATTGTTTTTAACTTTTTATTGGAAATTTCTTAAAGTTTAGATGCTAATAAAAAAATTCTAAAAAAAGTTTATTTTAATATTTATAATTGTATTGACCATCTGAAAATTGTGCACATTACGTAAAAATGAGACAAATTAATTTTTTCTTGAACCCTAAAAATAACCTTGTCCCGAAAACAAATTTTTTTTTTTGAAAACCGCTAAGTGGACGTTTTTTTGTATTTACCTATATATCATATACAAGCAATTAGACGCGCGCAAAGCGCGAGCCCGGTTTCACTTCTGATATCGCTTCAAAATATTATTTATCCGCCGCCTGAAAAAAAAATAAACTACTGACGCGTGAACTTAGTCATAAGTCTTACCCGTGGCCAACTTCCTCCTCCAATCTATCTACTTTATTATTTTGGACTAGATTGTCTGTGGCGCGCTGCGCGCGTCAATATATATACATATTATTTTGCAAACTGACAGACCTGTCAAAAAATAAACAATGACCATCACTGAAGTCGGCCAAAGGTTCAAAACCACGGCCAAGTTCAATGCTATCCTCAACTTTTTAACTGTGGGTGCATTCAATATAATATATTCAATAGATGAGAAGTTTTTTTTTCTATTGTAATCTGAATACTGTAGCAAAAAAATTCCTAATTTGCCTGACCAATATCTGGCTAGTAACTGGTGGATCATAAATTGGCCAAAAGTTATAAGCCAGTTTTTAGTCTGAATTTTGCCAAAAAAACTAGGCATTTTTGGAACAGTTTTTCCACACCTAATCCAGAACAGTTGTCCAGCAGGAAAACTTGTCACAGTTTGACTAGCCATTATTTTACTGGCTAGTAGTAATGAGGGGGTATAAAATGCTCCATTAATTACTCGAAAGTTTCTAGCTAGTAACTGGCCAAAATTTTCTTGACCAGTCGAACAGGTTAAAATTTTTTTTAATTTATCAATGTCTCATTTATAGTAATTAATTTGTTCAGAAAAATATTGTTAAGAAAGTCAGTCAGGACATGAAAATAAAAAAAATATAATTGATAATTACCATTAAAATTGAAGAAAGAATACATGCAGTAAAAATATATATATATATAATATATTTTTTTTCAATCATTTAGCCACAAACGGAAACAAACATTTTATTTATCAATTCTAATTTTGGAGGACGATACTGATGATGTAACTGGAGTTGATGTTTACAACTAAAAGCGATGCAAATCCAACGTAAATATAGAGTTTTTCAAGTTACAATATCTTTTACAGATAAATATAAGATATTAACGCAAATGAAGATGCTTATTTCAACTCCATAAAACCTCTTTGTTACGACTGCGTTCTATCTCCGTACAGCTAAATCGAATCCTTGTTTACGGTCGCCTTAGACACTCCGATAAATACAATAATCTTATTATTATTTTTATATTTATCGAAAAAATCTTTCAAATTTTTCAATAAACAACACAATATTGCAAATTTTGAATTGAAATGATTTTGAAATGTTATATTTCTAAAATTGACAATTATATCAAGCTTTATGCTTTGTATGTGTGCAAAAAATTTTCACACAATTTATTCAAATCTAACTCCTTATTGTCATGCAAAATTTGCATTCAATATTTTTTATACAAATGTTTTTTCAAATCTATAAATGAATTAAAAATATAATTCGCAATTTGCAAATCTTACATAAGAAATTTATGTAAAATTACAAAAAATTTACATAAATATGGTTATTCAGGGTATAGTTAATACTTGCAAGAACCATGTTTAAATTTTATTTTTAAAATAAAAATTCTTAAAAACACTCAAACTAATTCTTGACGCATTATAAAATACTTTTTTTTCACCTTCTTAGGAATTTACATTCATTTTTCTTTTAATATTACATTTGCAATTCTTATGATGAATGACATGAAAAAGCAAAGAAGATATTTATAAATGTTTAAGTAACCATTATAGTAAAGAAAATTATTATTCTTTATTGCAAAAAATTCATCTCAGTAGTTTCTAAGGTCCCGATCTAATTAACATCGATATTCAGTTTAATTTTGATTTTTTGTTTTCAAATATAATCTATTGAGTATGACAAAATCATCAATGAGTAATATATGATCTTTTATCATGTAGATGATATATTTTCTGTTTGTAATTTGGTTGTTGCTGGCAAATTTTGATTAAAGACAGTAAGAAAAAAATATATAATGATTGCATATCATGATATATAACGACGCAAGTTGCGATGATAAAATGGAAAAGCTGCGGAAGGGGAATGTAGTTATTTATAGAATGCTGGTTTTCGTGGGTGGGAAAGTTGCGATCGGGCGCTGGCTCGGCGCCGAAGACGGAAAGGGGGATGTTGTGCCATAAATAGAATTGTGTGCTATCTCTCTTCGGTGACCTTTGCGTGGACTCTCTAAACCCTACTCGTTATTAGGCTAGGTTATTGGTGCGCTCCTTCCTTCCGTTCTCTTCTTCTGTCTATTCGTTAACTTAAGTAAAGTCCGTAACGAATCTGGGTTATGTTTACTAGTTCATCGCAAATCTTTTACACAATTTCAATAAAAATATTGCACTTTTGCCTTTTCAACAAGTTTTTATTCAAATGTCTGAAGGTGAAACAAAAATAAAAAAAATGTCTCAGTTACATTTTACAGGCCAAGAAATAATATACAATTTGCATTAAAATTTAAAAGAAAGAAATTTGAATATGCCAAATTTTTGCATAGGAAAGTTTAAAAATAGTTCAGTACAAAAATATGCATTATAATAAACAAAAATAGCTAGAGTGAATTTTCGCAAAAGCGCAATGAATCGATGTACAAATCATAAGTCAAGTTAGACGTTTGGCAGAACGCGCGCGACTATTCCGAGTAGAACTAGTCGATTGCGTGCCAAAACGACACAGCGATTATAAGCGTTTTGCGCTTTAAAACCACCTTTTCCTCATTCTGTTGGTGTGTCGCGAGCCAAACCAGAAATTGCATCTTTCATAGATGATAAAGCTTTGTCAAAAATCTCTCCTCAAAGAAACAAACTTAGAGATACCAAATAACAATTTTCAACTAAAAAGTATATAAGATTCGAATAAAGCGCATAGCATATGGTCTTACTAATAGTGCCTTATTGTTTCAATATGTTGCTAAAAACTGTATCGTTTCAAAATAACCATCGAAACAATCTAAAAAATATGTTGAATTAGATTGAGTGAATGTTTGGAATGAATTAATTCCTTAAATGAAGATGCATCGTTACATCATGAAAAGGGAGGAGATCCATATACCTCAATACTATTCAAGTCAAAGATTTGGTACTTTGCCAAATCTATTTTGCCAAGCGAAGGCGGCACCGCATTGTGCTTGCGCCAATTTCGTTACGAATTTGTTAAACAATCCTAAGAGACGCGGTGGTAAGTGCGGGATTCGCATTTTTACATGCACTCGAAATAGAAAGCCACACTCTTAATGTCATCTTTCCCAAAAAAACTTGATTATCTTCAATATCAATACTAGTTCATTCAATGTATTTAAATTTCTGTGATCAATTTTATTCGCACATTTCTTCTTATTTAAAATTAATCACGAATCAACTCTATTGATATGTCACGTGTTGAAAGAGACATTTTCTCTTATGATGAGTAATAAAAAATGTAAAAAATGTGAAACTCTCAAGCATTTGTTGAGAAATGCACAGGAAGCACCCGAGAATGAAAATAAATGAGGCCGCCAAAAATAGCGCATGCTAAGTTCTATTTTGTGTATAGTGTGTTTATGATGCCTTTGCGAGGTTAATGTAGACCTGCGAAAAGATTTGCGCGAAAGCGCTAGTATGATCCAAACTTGTTTCAAGTGCGGCTGCAAATACATGAAAAACATATTAGACAATAAATGTTTTTACACTTCTCTGAAAAAATGTCCATTTTGTTACCAAATGATGAAATTAATTATGAGAAAATTTTTCGTCAAACTGCTGTTGCATTTTTTCATCGTAATTTTTTTTATGATGGAAATGCTCATATTTTACAATTTACACATCAAAATTTTGATAAAAAATAAAAAAATAGTCCAAATATGTAGTAAAATAAAACAATAAATATGCAATAATAAAAAACGGGTTCTAAATGTAGTGCTCGATCGATTTTCCAGGGATCCAATCTTCTCATCTTCAACAGGCGACAAACATCAATACAGTGGAATCAAAATCGAAATGCCAAAAATTCCACTAGTCCTACTTCAATTTAGAATTTTTCGCACTTTTTATAAACAATAATTTTTTTATTTCAAAAAATAGAAAGTAATCGCTTATTAAATTAAAAAATAATGATCATTATTTGCCCATGTTCGTAATTATTTTAAGAAAATATACTAGCTACCTAAAATGTAATGTTGCAATGTAATAATGTCTGTATTAATGCTCCAAACAAATTAGGCAAATAAGGTTTTTTTTAATTACCTGTTATCCATTTGCTTTTCGTTTTGTTTTTTCATACAGGCATTAGAATAATCGTAATGAATTTGTTATTTCCATGAATGAATTTTTTTGTCATTTTTTCAATTAAAAAATTTTTCACACACACACACACACACACAAAAGCTCAATTCAACGAATCTCAACGAATTTTTTACTATAGAAAAATGATGCTCGATAAAATAATAACACAGGTAATTTAAAATTTAATTTCAAATCAAAAAAAGTAAAACAAAACTTATTTTCTACTATAAACGTGTACTTGCTTTGATTTCAACAAAATAAAATTCTGATAATTTATTTATTTTAAAAACTTTATAGAAAAAAAACTTCACAGACGTAGAGTAATGATTAGCTTTGTGAGTTAGGTGAACATCAAACAAAAAGTCTCATTTGATAAAAAAAATGTAACGTTAATAATAATAATAATCATAATAGTAAAGTGTATGGTATTTATATAATATCCCAATAAATCGAAAATAAGGAAGTACAATATAGGAAGTTACTATAATTATATTCTGATACATCATCTACTATAAATAAATAGGAAAAATTATTTATGCAAATAATGTTCAGATTATTCGAATTAATATTTAAATTTTAAACATGAAAATTATAAAATAAAAATCTATATGTTGTTTTAGAATTTTTGTTATATATAACATTGTTACAGTTATTTATTTACTGAATATTTTGAAGAAAAAATTTTGTTTTTAGAGAACATAGTTGAAAATAAAAGTCTGAACTTTTTGTAAGGAGTATATAATATAAATTTCACACGTAAAAATTATAAAGATGCACGTGTTGAACATACGTAATTGTACCGTGTAAAGAACGCATGAGAGACAAAGAGACGCAGAAACAGTTCGGAGAACGCGCGCGGAAAAGCTGTGTTTTATAAATAGAATCGGTCAATGCTGCTATGGGAACACTGTACGCAGTGGGTTACACGAGATAAGTCGCAAGCCCGCATCAGACGGAGGTCAACAATCACTCACACCAATAAATATCGCGCGATTTACTTATTTTAATAATCTCAAATTTAATTCAGATTTTAACCTAAAGACGCATATACTGCTTTTTTTGTTCGCGATGAGTCATAGCGCGGGCCTCGCGACGTGCAACGAGTCGTCGCGTATAGTCACTTCAGATCGCTGTCAACTGTCATCGAGTATACAGGTAAGAATTTCTAATACAATTTTTAATCAACCGTTTCTGATTTTCCAGTGAAAGCAATGTCACTGGAACATCAAATCCATATATTGTCTATCTGTGGTCAATATATTAGAATAAAATTGTATTAGAAACTCTTACCTGACAGTTGACAGCGACGTAAAGTTGGCTACGCGATCACACTTATCGCACGTTGCGATGCCCGCGGGACGACTCATCGCGTGTAAAAAAAAGCAGTAAAGGCTCATACAGAATGACGACGTACGCAGCGTATCGTAATACAAATCAAATAAGAAACGCGCGTACGATAGGCTGCGTACGATGTCATTCTGAATGAGCTTTAAATCTCATTCGTTATTATTCGCAAAATAACAAAACATCATTCATTGATCAATTCATTCATGTTATTATAAGCGTTATTCAATTGCCGTGTTCTTAAATTTTCATATTTCCGTCTTTTTTTTAATTATACTTCTTGTATACATACAAAATGATAATAAATTGCTTCGTATGAATCTGCAGAATTAGGATTTAAAAATATACAAAAATAGAAAAATTGTTTAGAAACAATGTTTCAGAAGAATTTTTCAAGTTTTACATAATAAACCAATGTTTTTATTAAAGATAAGTTTGAAATTATATAACAATGTAACTTTTGAATGAAAAAATTGTTTCTTTTTTTGAAATTTATTCATGAAAATTTCTTCTGCAATTAAACTTGTGCTTGAAAAGTCAATCACAACCACATCCGTTTTGATTAAACTGCGAATTTTGATCAAAGTTAAATTTCCTCCACGTGCGCTGTGTTCATATATCTACTTTGTACTGTATATCTACTATTAACCCGAAGGTCAGCTTATCGATCCTCGCATAACCCTCTCTGAGTAGTTGTTATAATTAATTTATCGCGATGGAGATTTAAATATTTGTTCTGCACAAACTAATGATAAATATATATATTGATATATTAAGCTCGGTGTTGACTTTAATTGTCATAAATGATTGATCATAATTTACGCTGTTGATTGAAAAAACGGTTCGTGTAAACTAATATTATCGTTTTATAAACATATCATTATAGTGTGAGAACCAAAAGAGAGTTTTCAAGTCTCATAATCACATAAAGTGCAGATGAGCGCAAAGTGCAAATGGCATACATGCAGTTGGCATCACGTGCATCACCGATGATCATAAAATTATAAATAGAATTCTCGTGTGGGACCCTTAGCGATAAGAAACATTTTTAAATTATCGCAGACTTAAACTTGCAGCGTCACCAATCATACTTTATTGTTAAAAAATGTTAAAATGTTTTGATTTTAAGTTCAATTGATATAATTTTCATGCAAATTATTCGATCGATGTATAAAAACAACACAAAAGTTTAATAAATCAATATTTAAAAAAATCTACCTAAAAAACGTAAGGATTAAGATTAAATTTGTTGTATACCCCATAATTTTATCCAGTTTAAAATAATACACTCGGCTCTATATTGTTTAGCAAATGAAAAAATGACTTTCATCAGTAGGTGTAAGTCTGCAGTAAATTAGCTAATAATTGTGTAACAGAAATTTGCATAACTGTTTATTTTATCAAAATAAAACCAAATTTGAGTGAGTTCCAAGTAGTGGTATATACGTAACGTAAAATTATACTCAGAATGGCTAAGTTTGATGTTTGAAACGGCATTTTTGTTTTAATTTAAACTCACTTTTTTTTTAAGTAAAATACTAGTCAATTATGAGCACATCTTTACGGGCGACAATTGTATGATACTAAATTCATAATGGTGCTGTACTTAATTTTTTAATACTATGGTTAAATAATATTAACGATTGATTTATATTTTTCAATGTTGAGAATCTTATAAAAATAGCTTATAAAAAATTATTAAACGATGTTTCTGCTATGAGACAATTACGTGCTCAATGAAAAAAATGCGTTCAAAAGCAAAAGATGTGCAGTGACGAAAAATCTATATTATTTATAATTTTAATACAGCACGACCAGCACACATAGCAGTGCATCACATTACAATGTACACACAACTCCATGGCATAAGCGCAACATTATAGCGCAAATATTTGCGCATGCATAATCCTGAGCGTAACTGCGGGCAGTTTATTTATATCTTGTTTGCTTTATTGTAAAACATGTTGCGCAAGATAAATGTGCTTAGATAACCAGATGCTAACCATTTATGTGATCCATATTAAAATATACCTAATCAAAAATATGACAAATTTCCATCAAACGTTAATGAAAAATATCGTTTGATATTATATAAAACTAAAAATTTGGTTAACAACAAAGATTCAAAATCACGATAGAATGTCAAAAAATGGAAAACTTCAGGTTAAATCTGTCAGACCGAATCAGTGAGCCTCAATCTGATCAAATCTGATTGACAAACCACAAAATGATTGTGGTTGCGATTCGAAATTTGCGAAAAGTAAAAAAATGTGTGGGATTAGTGGCAACCACAGTGGGAACTTTTGGTGGCTTAGTCTACTTTCTGGATAACGCGGTACGTGCCTCGGAACTTCAAGCAAAGCCGCCCAGCTACCCTTGGGCTTTTCGGAAAATTTTTATATCGTTGGATCACGCTGCGTTGAGAAGAGGATGGAATGTTTACAAAACAGTTTGCTCCACTTGCCACAGCTTGAATTATCTTACCTTCAAGGATATGGTTGATGTTTGTATGTCTGCTGAAGAAGCAAAGCAATTAGCTGCTGAATATGAAGTGAGTGCATTTATTTTCTGTTGAAAAGAAAAGTATTGAAAGACAAAGGTTTCATGAAATCTCATCATGATCTGTTGAATTCTTTAACCCAATTAAAAGAAAAACAAATTTCGATTTCCAAAAACTGCGAACATTTTAAGATTTTTAATACTTGTCCACGCAAAAAGATGTAAATATTTGTGCAAATAAAAAAAAATGAAATTATTGTAACTTTGTGGATTGAGATAATAAACCAGATAACTATATATAACATTTACTTGGTTATTATCGGAAGTCACAGTATTCTTGTAAACCGTATGTACATAAAGTTGAATCAAATTTTTATATATAAAATGTATTCAATGCATCAATCAGGTTGATGATGATCCAGATGAAAATGGCAACATCAATAAAAGACCAGCCAAATTGTTTGATAAAATTCCGCCACCCTTTCCTAATGAACAAGCAGCCAGAGCTGCTAACAACGGTGCGAATCCAGTTGACTTATCTTTCATTACAAATGCCAGACACCATGAA
>JAAMPD010002493.1:0-14630 GCA_025266255.1 Trissolcus basalis
ATATAAAATAGAATATATTTTTTATATAACAAATATATAATAAGCGACAATAAGTGTAATAAAATGAAATATATTTTAGCGAATATATTTTCATCCGTGAGGGATCATAATTTTTTGTTTTCGATTAATAAGAGAAGTTTATGTTTTTGAGAATTAAATTTTAGTTAGTGAAACAATTGCAAAATGTATAAATAATTAACAATTACACCAGAGTTACAACCGTTGAAATAATCGTCCAGACGTAAACAAGATACATTATTGCATTCAACTATCATTTCCTCGGGGTTAATTTCACACTCAGAGGAGCAACGTCATCTCCATGTAAAGGAAGCTACTGCTGCAATGTAAACCAAAATTTAACCAGAATTAATCTATAGAGCGTACTGGAAAATTGATTGTTATCATCACGGTAGTCATTTCACACCCACTATGAATTTATCTACGTTATTTTGCGACAGGATTCTTCTTTTGTCTCCAGTGTTTATCGATTCTTTTGAGTAAACAATCTGGAAATGATGAGATGTGTTGACATGAATTGTGGCGATTCACGTATCCGCAACTCCAAACTTTGAGATAGGCCAAGTTCTGGTAGATGGACGTAATTCAACATCTGCTGTTAAGTCAACTGAGACTTTCTACCATCAATTTCTGAGTGAAAACTCAAACTCCTCCTGTGTAAACCGGTGTTCATGTTCGACGAATTTATATGTAATTTTTGTTAGATATTATATTTGTTGAAGTCAAATGTACCTTTTGCAGAAAATCGGAGAATTCCGAATCAAGAGATATGACAGTATTTCTGTCCAAGTATGAACACTTGTAGGAACATTTAAAATTAATTATTATTAACCTAAATAAATATTTAAAGCACTAAAGTAAACGTACGTAATTTGGTTACAGTGTACCTATTTGTGTTAGGTTCGTTTTAGATATGTCTTCAATTTACTTTGAAACTGCAAACTATGTAAAACATTTTCATGAAATGAGAAAATTTCGAATTTTCCCGCATTTTAGATAATTTAATGATCATCTAAAATTAAATGCAAACCGAAATCATCAGAAATTAGTTTGTCTAACACAAACTTATACATTTACAGTAAAAAGAGCTTTTCTACATTTCTTGGTTTTTATTTTCTTAATATAATGTCAAATAAAATATCGAATAAAAAAATTTGTGATCATTAAGATTTGAACTCTCGACCCCAAAATGTAACATCAATTTTTTAACCACTGCTCTAAAAAAATTCTTAGTTTAAATAATTTCCTAGTTTTATTTGCCAATCGTGAATTTTGACATGAATAAATAAAATCATAAATAAAATAATCGGTAACCAACAAAACATGTTGAATTTAAGAGGAACAATCATTTTATTAAGTTCAACATGCGTGGTCGCTCAAGTCAAATTTTTACTAGGAATTTCCAACCAGACCAAAACTAAATTTCAATAAATTAAATTTATTTATTTTCATATGTTTTGTCAAATAATTTGTGTTTGTTTCATGGAATGTTCAAAAAAATATTTGGTGACTATAAAACCGGACTTTTGTAGATTGAGTGAAAAGACAATATTGCAATTATAAGCAGGGATATCGCATTAACGTGGACAAATCACGGCTGACCAAACAAAATGTGGGCTTCATCGCAAAAAATGAACGTTAAACGCATCAGGGTTCCGGTAAACGATGCGCGCAGGATTTGTTTTCCATTTATTTCTTCGTTATTGTTCATTTGTTACATGCTACGTTTATTGCAATCACAGTTGGGTGCATTTGCTCGTACTTAAAAGAGGGTAAAAGCCGCCGCAACAAATTTTCGAAAGCTTCGCCGATTCGATGCTCATTTATAAATGTTTTTGTAAATGTCGAATCACTGTTCATTCCCATTACGGTGTGATCATATAAAATGCCACACCTCCGACAGGGTGTTTTATCCAAATTACAAAACTCATTCACGTGTGAATATATTTAAATGATTCCAGATTCGCACAAAAAAAAGAACGAAAAATAAAAAAAAACTAGTTATAAAAAAAAAATAATTGAACTGATTATTTTTCAATCAGCATGAAACAATTTATTCTGACGTTAGAAATTCTACATTATATATGAGGTTCAAGTGAAAATTTTGCCGTATATCTGTGATGATAAATTAAATTTCAAAGCTGCAGCTTCAGGAACTGCAAACGTGTGTTCTCGCGATTGGAAAAGCATCGGAAGCAATAAAATTTCTCTGGTCCAAGTAAAGACACAATGATTTGTCGTTAAGTCTAGGAATAACGAAGGTCCATAAGCGTGTCGGTGGCGGAAGACATATTACACGTACTAAAACCTTTGCTCCTCCCTCCCTCTCTGTTGGACGCTGATTTTGCAACATTTTTACGAGCCCGTTGAGCACGCACAATACCATTTATTAATAAAACAGCAAACCGTGGGCGTGTGCGACAAGTCGAAAAACGTCGTCACAGACGGTCGCGTAAAATTCATCAAACTTTGACACCACGAATGCCCCACTATTTTCATATATTTCTCCTCCGAGGTAGAAATACGTCAGGTCGGAGATTCAGAGCGACCAATAAAGTGCAGTAAAATCTCCGAATCGAAGGCAAGCGCTTTTGCCGGAGGATCCGCATATGCGGGTGGAGTAAATTATGGTCTCGTTGGGGTCGAAAAGCCGGTGCCAGTTGGGCAGAGCCGCTCACACGCGCCTTACGCGAATCATCCGTCGGGCCATAAATAAAACATCGAAAGAAGACGCGAGTTTCACTCGATTGGGGTTCGCATGAGTCATGGCTTTCATAATGGCATGGATCCTCCGAGTAACATTTTTTGTCCTCCGCCAAAAAGTTCCTTTGTTTTTCCCAACGATCAAGGTACAACCAAATACATAGATGAAAATATTCATACTTCGACTCAACTAAGTTCTATCATGTACAGTCCCATACATTTTCATACATAGGACCATGTATAATGCCATATGAAATTATATATTACGTATTTGGTATCATAAATTTTACGTATGTAATTACATGTTTTCATATTTGGAATTATGTATAACGTCATATGGAAACGCATGATATATATCTAGTAACATATATTGTCGGGTTTTATATGGAATACTAAAAAAATATGTCATATAAAACTACCCATACGGGTAAAAATATATTTCAAAATATATTTAACATATGATTAATTTATAAATTTTTTATAAAGCGACAATAAATTATATATATAATTAATAAATAAAACTATAAATCAAATGTATAATAAACATAAATTTTTATCGAAAAATAATATTATATTTATATGAAAAATATAAAATTAAAATATATTTATCATATATTTTTGTATCTGTGTTTACATATGTTACAACTTTGATATTATATATTGTTGTGAAACTATATATAGACCATTAGAATTGCATTTATGGGCTATATATAATTCATGACTCGGATAGAAGACAGAGTTTTTCAATTGGAATCTTTGAGTAAATAAAAAATGTAGACCTGAGGGATAGGTTAGGAGGGAAGATTCGACCAGACTGAGCCAGGGTAGACCCCAGTTGTTTTGTCTGGGTGATAAGTAGGAATAAACATTCTAAGTGATAGTATATAATCTATCGCAAAAGTTATAATACTTTTGCCGACTAGGGCGGTCGTTTGGGCAGAACGAATTTAGATAATGCGTGTAGAGGAAATAATATAAGTAGGAAATCCAGGGATTCCAGAGCTAATAAGCTGTCGCTAACCCTGGGCACAATTAGAATCGTAGGTTTAAGTGCAGATGAGAAGATATTTTTTGTCTTTCATTTTTTTCGGATTAGTTTTTACCAACTTGTTTGTGCCCCAGTTGCTATCTCTGTAATTTGGTTGATCATAGTTTATTTTAGCTTACAAATTAACAAACTCATTACTACAATTGTTAATTGAATGTTGAATAATTATCAACAAGTGAGATTTGAGATTAGACGAAGAATTACAAATGTAAATTGCGTTTCTAAAATTGCTCACCAAATTTGTTTGCCGGCAATCTTTTATTTAGGACCAATTTTACTCGATTTTAATAATTGAATGAGATGTTATAATTGAATTAGATGTATTAATTTAATTGGAGATACTTAACTTGGAATTTGATGAAATGTTAATTTTATATAATTTAATCATCTTTGCTAATACTTGAAGAGCAATTATTGTAGTTGGGATGCGAATTTTGAACGATTTTTGAAATTTATTCATGGATGCATGATCTGCGAGACGTCTCTGTCCGCACAATAGCAGCCCGGTGTGGTATGTACACACGCCCGTCCCTGTACAGCAAGCAAGGCCGAAAAAAAACCAACCGACTACCTTTCTATGAATACGTAATTTTATGGCATCCAAGAATTAAGAGTCTCCGATCGATTAAGCTTCCATTTTCACGCTCAACGATTGCTTGGTATGCCTTCGTCTGCTGAAAAATTAAGTCAGTTAAAATGTGGAGGCTGATTACTGATTAGGTTACAATCGTATACAACGTTTTACACAAAAGAACATCTAAATTAAATTACAGCTTTCAAACGTTGCACATTTCACACTCGTATAAAAATAATTAATAAAATATTTCTCAAATAAGATCTTTCTTTAAAGAAACTTTTTTTTCTATTGTTAAAATTGTTTTTACTTTTTCCAAATAATTTTGAATTTTTTACTTTCAAGTGGCCTGAATCGTATTGACTGAAAAAAGCTAAACATAATAGAGAAAAAAGAGAGATAAGTGACGATGATTTCAGATGAGAGTTTACTTTCTCACTATTTTTTTTATCGTCGCAGCGCCTTTGGCGCAAAAGTCTAACGCTCCTCATTCACATTTTAATTTCAAATAGCCTCCCGTGCGTCGTTGTTTGTTCTTTCTACACCAAAGAGAAAAAAAAATAAATAAACGCAACGTTTACTCGAAACTCTAAACTTACGAATTTGGCAAAACCCGTTCCTTCTATTTTTTTTGCGAAACCACAATATGTGATCCACGAGGGGAATAATTTATCCCCGATGATTTACATTTATGAGGCCCATATAAATTCCATCCGGCCGGCGTAAAAGCGCTAACTCGATGCCGAACTTTGCGATTACATATTTATGCGCAATCTGTTTGGAACTTTAAATAGTCTTCTAATTTCGCGCCAATAACAATGCCCGGGATCCGTCGTGCAGTACGAGTTACGTTGCTTTGACATGTAAATGTTAGCTGGGACACGCAAATCTTGCAAACACAATTTGCACTGCATTATAAAAACATCAAAAGACAAAGTTTCCAACTGAATTAAATAATGCGCCTTTGAAAAATTTAAGGAGAGAGCTCGGCCCGGTTATGCTCCTTTTAGTTCCCTCTTTCCTTAGTCCTTAATTTTTTCCTCTACATTTATTATCAATTAGAATAACAATCTTTTGTTCAATAATATTTATTCTAAAGAGAAAATGTCCTAAAGAGAAAAAGTATCCTAAAAAGAAAAAGTAGATTATACAAACGTGAATTGGTTTATGTATCGATCGAATCGATTAATCTCGCATCTTTCAGTTAAATTCACTTTCGTTCCTCTTTTCTGATTTCTTGAGAGTCAAAATTTGAATTTTCAATCATATAATTGTATTGTAAATTGTTTATTTTTTCGAAACTTTTTAGTTTCAAAAACAAACTTCAATCATCCTATATTATTTCGTTATAAAATGAGCTTCATTTTTGTTACAATAAAATAATGTTTGAATTACACTATATGCATAAGATAGTAGTATACAAATATTTCCTAATAATTATTAATTCCATTTTTTTAAGTGCAATTGTATTTATTTTTCTGTAATAAACATTGTATTATATTTTATCAATTTTCAAATCATAATAATTGAGATACTTGTATTAAATTACATTTAATTACGTTTGATAACTTTTTCTCTTTAAGAAAAATGTTATATGTTTTTAATTCAAAATCCAACAGATGCGCGTTTATCAACTAGTTCATAAAAAAAGAAGAAGAAGAAAAATATGATTTCAAAATAAAAAAAAGTAGTGATCAAATATTCCATTGTGTTGCAGGTCACGAAGGCTAAAAAAGGGACTAGACAATGATCGAAAAGCAGTCAAGGGAAAGATAGAGTGAGGATGAGTTAAGTGCGAAGCGACAGGAGAAATGGACGAGACACGCGGCGGTTCACCTGCTCGCCGACTCTCGCAGATCCTCGACCCGATCGCGCGTCTGACCTCGGACCTTGGCTCGAGCTCTGCGCCGTGCAGTCCAAGGCTCGGCAACCGGGTGCACGTAATCACTGCTGCCGAGTGCCCGTCTGACGTCACCGCCGATGCGTTACGAAATGGTCCGGACAGCCCTCGGCTCCTGCCCAGGCGCATTCGACAGGCTCCTGCTCCCCCACCTAGACCCAAAAATAATAACACCAGTCCAGTACCATATAGGTAGATTTTCATTGTTTATATTGAAATTCACGAAATTTGCAGTGGAATAAAAGAAACAAATAAAAAGAAATAGAAAAGAAATGAATGGTATAAAATTGATGGATTTACGAAAAGTATCTTATTTCGAAATATTGTAGAAAAGTATCATGTTTCCAAAGGTTGTAGAAAAGGATCGATCTTTACTTGTTTCAAAATATCGATGTCAACTGTCTTGTTGACAGTTTGAAAAAGATATTAATGACAGTTTGAAAATGATATTGCTGACAGTTTTCAAAGATATTTTGAAATAAAATAGTTTTTCAGTTGATTTTCAATGATGATATTCTAAAACAAGATATAGTTTTCACAATATTTTGAAATAAGATATTTTTCTCAGACAGGCCAATTTCGTAGCTCCAACTACGACGGTAGCGCCATCTTCAATGGCGAATTACTTGAATACTGATGAAAATAAATTTCGTTTTTATATTTAAATAATAAAATATTGTTGTTTTTGTTTCGTCTAACAAAATTAATATTCATTCTTGAAGCTTTAAATTTATACTATAATTGCTTCCAAGAAATTCATAACAAAATTAAAATTTTCTCGGAAAGCTATGGATTTCTGCAATATTTGATTACATTTTTTCGGCCTTGCAGAAACTATGAACGAAGTCTATTTCGAAACAAAATCCTTTCGTAAGACATAATGGTAATATTTAAAATAAAATAATTGTATTAAATATGAAATTATTTTTTTACTTTTAGTCTTACATACTTACTTGAAAATAAGAAATCCAAAGTTCGTTAACTCTTGAACTATCAAGAAACAAATTTGTCCTTTTCTGAAATTGAAATATTCAGAAAAGACTCAATTTCCAACAGATTTTTTAACTCACTTTTATTATTTTTAATCAACTTTCCGTAAATTTTGAAGTTGAAAAAAGATTTCTTTAAAACTATAATAAATTTAAATATAACTATTGAGGGAACAAATTTTCTTGTGTTAAAATCCGACCAATTACTTTAAATTTTGATAAGAAAAAATGCCTGTACAAAAGTATACAATGACTGAAATATAGACGTCTGGCAACATGGAGATTTTTTTGCAGTCGACTCATTGTTATTTCCCCGTGAAAGAAAAATTAATTCTAAAAGTCAAATTAAAAAACTTTTTTAATGTAGAAAGTTTTGTAACGCAGTTCTGTCATGAGGTGCGAGATACAAGAGAGGAACAAACAGAGACGCGAGTTGCAGTTGTTGGAGTATTGAAATCATAGACAATTAATTGTGTTGTTTAGGGACTCGCCGTACGTGAATGTACCGAACCTCGTCTTCCAGAAGGACAAGAGCTTTGCCGAGACCGCGAAGAGCGCCGGGTACGTGGAATTGAAAGAGAGTCCCACCCACGTGAAAGCCAAGTGCAATCCGTACACTTTTACGTCCGACCCGAGTGGCCACGTGGAGTACACCGACAAGCACCTCTACAGCCAGATCGACTTCGAGTTGGGCCGCGGTCGCTCGCCTTTCGAAGCCGGGCCCTCGTGCGGTCGCACCCCCTTCGACAGGTCGCTCAATCTGTCCGGAAGGAACCAGCACCAGGATCCCAGCAGCCGTTTGTACCATGAGAACAGGCTCTATATCGATCGAGGCGGCTCCTCTACCTCCGCCGGGGTCGATGCTGACTTTAAAAAAGAGCCCAGGCCTGCTTACGGTTCCTCCAAAAGTTTTGATGGCTACTCCAGTTCCGTCGAAGAACTTAACTGGCAGGAAAGGTGCTTGGAACTGCAACTCGAATTACATCGCAGCAGAAGCCAGGCTAGCAGAGTTCGGGATGCCCTTCGCGATAAGGTACTTGTGAAATATTTTGTTTTTTAATTTGTTTCAGCAAATCGAGTACCCAAATTGTGTGAAACAAATCACATAAAAATTAACAAAAACTACAAAGATGGGAATGATGACGTCATTTTCAGTAATCGGTGCTAGATTCTTAAAGGATCCTCTACACCCAAAATAAATTAATAAAACGTTGGTCACGTAAGAATATTTTTGTTGTTTCTGACGTGATCACAAATAACAAATTACAACTGCCTCAAAATTATTTAAAATTAATGTAATTCTTAAACTCATTAATTTCAGCGCTATTTTCCTTTTTGAGGAATTGTTTATTTAAGTAATCAACATTTTTCAACATTTTTAAACAAATTATTGATTAATTCAAGTACTTCTGAAAAATATTTAGCAGTTATTAATTAAATATAATATTTAATAAATTTGATTCTAATTTTTTTTTACTTTAATTTTTCAACTTGTTAATTTCATTAATTTCAGTGCTATTTTCCTGTTTGATGTATCGTTTTTCTATAATTAATCTATATTTTAAATAAATTATAGATTAATTTAAAAATATTTAGCATTTATAAAATAAATATAATATTTAGTAAATGTGCTTCTAATTCATTATGATATGATTTTTATTTGAAACGATTGTTTTTTAAATATTAAGTAAAGATGAAAACATTGATAAGATCGTTAAAATGAAATTAAATCTTCATTTATAAGAGCGATTACAGGATTGGAACCGAGCGAGATTGTTCATTAGCTGATAGAAAAATTGGCAGCGTTTAGACAGGCGATTGAATTATTTATCAACGATTATTAGTCTAATACACTTGAGTGGCAAAAATGAACGCGAGACAGGTTAAACATTCACTTTATCATAATGATTTATGTATCAACCACTTTGAATTTAATCTCTCAAGTTGTTTGCGATAAGAGTGTAAATAAACGAACGACATTGGCATAATCCGTTGACGAGTGGAAATGCTTTAATGAATGATTTGCAAACTCATACGAAGGGGAATTGAGAAAAACTCATAGATCAAAATTGGATTACAGAGACAAAATCTTTTCATCTAAAAATCCCAACATTTTTAATAACTTATGTTTCTCCATACTTTCCTTTTTTTTTGCAATTACATTTATATGATAGGCTTCAAAGCAAGTTCGTAGAGATTACGTAATCTTCATTACACTAATCTGTAAACCAGCAGATATCCTTTTGATACCCCTACTATCATATTACCTTATACGAGAAGCATTAGCTAACCGGAATAGAAATCCGATCCACGACAGTCAAATTGGACTCATCCTTTTTTTTTACATAACAAAATTCAACGACTAATTTTCAACGTTTACATTTGCCGTAGGTTTGAAGCTGTTAACTCAGCGTGAAATCGGGCTGCGCAAAGCGAGCATTGCTCAAGAAATCAGCATGCTTGTATTAGCAAGAGAGATTGACTTTTGAAATGCCTCGAAACTTAAATCGAATATTAGAAACGAGCTAGTGAACTGTGAAGCTGAAATAATGCCAGGGAGCAATAAAAAGGACCGATTTGGAACAGGCGAAAAAAAAGGTTTATCTTCACACTCCCGCGAGAGTAAACGAAGTGAAATAAGATTATCGCGTGACCGGAGATCTCCCTCATTTTAATACACCGCACACTCTGAGAGTCGCAAAATATCTCGGCGCGTTGACACGACGCGCGATATTTAATCGCGCGGAACATGCAATCAATGTTACTGAAATAATATTCCGCGACAAAAGTGTCTCGTAAACTGTCTCTGCCGGGGGCCAACTATTCTTTACAGTTCAAACCGTTTTATAGTTTTATGCCAGGCGGTTAAACCCACCGAGATAGGCAGCTATGAGTTATGATTCTTGAAATTGTCCTGCCATGGGTCGGAAGCGAAATTCTCTAACTGATAAAGATGTTTCATTTATTCCTACGTTGCTTGATATTTTGAAGTCTGAGATATACTTAATATATAGTTTAATTTTACATCTCGTCTTACAACTTTCTTGTATCACAATAATGATATTTAATTTCTCGTCTTCTTTTTCCATTAGATTTCAAATAACATACAGAGAAAAAAATCTTGTATAATAATTCTCATAGATTTGTGAGTTTTTATTCCAAACTGTATGACAAACCAATTACAAAATGCTTTTTCGTTGATTTTTATCTTTTTTTTGTAACTTTAATATTAATACTAATAATAAGAATGCGTCTATGCTCGACCAAGAAATCGACCAAAATTATATATTATATATATAACACTACCCTAGTAAAAACGAAAATATAATAATAATAAAAATTTAATAATAAATGACAATATATATAGTAATATAATACATATATATTATATATTATATAATATAATACATAATATAATATATTGGCCGTATATCAGTCATGTAATGGGAATATAATGTTACGAAAACCATATATGAATCGTATATGATCATTATAATGGCAATATAAGTCTCATATATTGGCCATATACGTTTTCTATATGCTCATTATATTGTTTATGTACGGGCATTATTTTTCCATTATATTGATCATATATTGCCCCTATATTGTCATTATATCTGTGGCTAAAAGGAAAAACCGGTTAAGTGTATAAATAAACCCTATATACTTAACTGGTTTTCCCTTTTAGGCACAGATATTGTCAATATATTGTCATTATATTTTTCTTTTTACTAGGGCATTTTGACATTAAAAAAAGTATTAAGCGATTTATTAGACAAAAACATTAACAATTATATTACAGAATTAGTCATAAAATATTAAAATTATTATAATTAATATCATTTGAAAAACGCTATTTTTACTGTACCGACAGTCCCACCTTAAAAGTCAAGATTCAAATCTTTTAGAATTGTTATAAAAGTTCTTTCTTCTAAGTTGATGGATAATTGCATTCTTTTGATTCACCTTTTGTTAATTACTGACGTTTGACTGAAATTGAAAGATTTGATTTGCATAGGACCACGGGAGGATCGGGTTTTGGCCGAACGACAGGACCAAGCGGAGGAATGCGTTTGTCCCCTTTGTGCTTAGGCGGTGTCTTATCTGAGGGGCGGTTCGGTTAAATGGTCGTGCGTGACCGTGCATGCTAAACATTCCTCACCCTAGACCTATTCGACGTATGCGCCGCGCCAAATAAAATTGCTCGCCGATAATTCATCGCGGTTATATCTGCTAGTCGGGCGTTAATGTACCCACCGTTGTATCATATCCATGAATATTCATTCGCGACCAATCAAATATTCGTTGTTTATTCATCATCGGTCTTTTTTCATCTTTTATTTTCATTTCCCCACAGTGGCTTTATTATTGCAAACCGGAAAAGTGCATCTGTTTGATTCATCAAACGCGATACGTTTTTTGTTTGCAAAAATCCTCATCACACTAGGAAAGAGAGAGGAAAAAAAACAATCTGCGGAATAAATTGAAACCCAAATAATAGTATATAAAAATATGTTATTTTATTGACTCTTTTTTGTCATCCGTGTCGGTTTACTATCCCCCCACTCTGACTCTCGTGTTTGTTATTATGGTTGCCAAGCTTTTCATTACTTTTTATGATGACACATTTTTCGTTTGATTAAATTTTAGATTAAGAAAGAGATTTAGTTGGGCCAAGGTCCTTCTAATGGAAAATTGGTGTGAGTCGGTAATGGCCCTGGCATCTAAATAAGGATCCCCCACAGAAGACCCTATTTCAATTTCTAACGAGAGTTGGGGCCGAATATCTTTATTGTCATTAGTTGTTAATAAAATAAGAAATAATATCCCCGCGATGATGGATCGTAATAGGTGTTTCCCGCGCTAATGATAAGTTAGCGCTGCAGTTAGACTTTGTCCCGAGCCAGCAAGATTTATCGGTTTTGATTTCGGCCAATGGCTCGTCGATTAAACTTGTAACGAAACCATCTTCAGAAACGAGAGCTGTTTCTTCTTAATGCAATTAATCTTCAGTTTTTCATTTTTTATCAACTATCATTTTGATCCATCAAGATAATAAATTTCGACAATTTATATTCAAAAAGATTGTCAAAAAATTGATATCAACATTTTTACAAACTTTATATTCATTTGTACAAAATCCAATTGTTTATAAAAAAAATATTGTCAAAAAGATTTTACAAAATCAATACTAAATGAGGTTGTCAATTTTATATTTACAAAAACCTTTTTTAAATTTAATTTAATTTAATTGTGTAGTATTAAATTATTTTTTTCGTTTTCAGATTGAGATTTTATTAATTGAAATGCAGGAATAGTGCAGTGGAACAAGATGCAAAACTGTTAGTCTGCAAATGTAATTACCGAGTTCATATGTTGTCAGGTCCAGTTACTATTGGACTGAACACAATCCGGATTGGATTACAGTCTAGGTCCCGTTTTGAAGAAGTTTCCTCGTTGCAAATTGTATCAGTGGCTCAAAGGGCTATGCCAGTCTCAAATAATGAATCAAGTTACAATCTGAAATAACAGAGGTTTGCTATGGAACGAGACACTGCGCGTCGTTTGATCACCAAAGTTCGATAACACCATTGTAATGAAAACTAACGAAACTCATATCATTATCGAGCTTCTATTCTTTCCAATTAATAGTATCATTTAAAACAAAACAAACTCACTCAACTCATTTTTTTGCAATTAAAATTTTGTCTTTGATCTAACGATATAATTTCAAAGGGGTCGATGATTTTTGTTTTTTTTTGTTGTTTGCTATAACAAGCGTTGAATTTAAATTTTGACTCTGATGAAAGTTTTTGTTTGACGTCAACGTTAATTTGCGATTAAGTCGAACAACAGACGAAACAGTTGAACATTTAATTGAGTCAGACCGACGTCATATTAACGCACGTAAGCAGCATTCGCGACGATAACGATATTTCGTTTCGCGGAAGCTTTCGGGTTGGCTTTTGCATGATGCCGAGTTGGCAGACGCGACTCGTATTGTACGCGAAATGAAAATGAATCAATTACTGTATATTGCTCTTGGCGAGGATTTAACTCATTGTTCTCTGCCCCGACCCTTTTGGTGCATCGCGAAACCTCAGATCCTCTTATTGTCGTCGTCCTTTGCGTCTCGGTCACGTTTCCCGTCTAATAGAATTGTTAGAAAACAAATCTCACAATTTGGCTTACGTAAAAAAAAAAAAAAAAAAAAAAATAACCCCAAATTCAATTATATCTCAACTTTTGTTTTTCTATTTTTCACGCTTCCTACTTATGAGACATAAGAGAAGTGAAATTTACGCGATGACAATATTTATCTCTGGGACGTGCAAAAAAGAATTCCGTCCTGGTGTTATATCGTTGGGCGAAAGCGGGTAATTATTTATCCGAAAAAAGGTGTTTGCTAAGCGAGTAATTAAGCACCTTCAGAGGCGGCCAATGTTTTTCCAATGTTTCTCATCATGCCCTGAAACTGTGAACTAAAAAATGAAATGCATAAAGGTGTTTGGTTTGAGATATTGTTATTGATTTTATTTCAAATCAGTCAATGTTGGGCAAGTTAGTGTCAGAAGAAATGCGAAAACAAATTTTCCTGCTGAGATGACGTTGGGAAGTTTCATCGTAAACATCTGAATCTCACTTATTCGCGATGGCTGTCAAGTTCACGGTTTGACAGATGTTTTCGTTGGAAATGAAAGTTAAACGGATTGTGCAGCGTGGAAGTTTTAACATACACGAAACCGCGGATGAAGAATCCCTCCTGTTTGGAAAATGAAAGCGCCACTGAATCGACAGTAATTTTACTCAGCCATCCGTGCTGAATTAGAATTTCTAACGAACTGACATTAAGAGAAACAGCGCGAGGGAGCTTTTCCGGGCATTATGCAAATTAGCAACTAAACGCAAGATACGCACGGGATGTGATTACGCAACGGAGGCATACGCTTGAAAACTTAATCCCAGTCTGATAAGATGCGTCCTGTTTAATTGAGCGATCGGTAAAGTTTGTCCTGTATTTTAAATTACCATCAAACTGATTTACTCACTTTCTTTCTCCGGATAACAAATTTACCTGTCGATCACTAAACTGTAATCAACAAAATTACAACTTTTCAAACAAAAGTACATCTCACACATTTTTTTAACAAATTTAAAACAAATCATATAAATATTAAAATTCTGTTCAATGTTAAAATTCTGACTAACGAAATTCGGCATTTCAAAAAAAAAAAAGACATTTTTTTGTAACAAAAATCAAACTGTAAAATCAGATCTTGAATTTTTTATGTTAATTAATCGAGATTGATTCTTTAATTTTTTAGATAAAAAAAAAAAAATCGTTACATTTTTTTGTTGATTATGAAATTGTGATTAGCAAAATCCAACTTTGTTTTT
>JAAMPD010002494.1:0-14603 GCA_025266255.1 Trissolcus basalis
AAAAAAAAAAAAAAAAAAAAAAAAAAAAAAAAATTTCCTCCGCTCCATCGGAGTTCAAACGACTAATTGCTCGATCGACTTTTTATGGAATTTTCATTTTCATGCTCGTGTGAGTCAACTTATAATATCAATTTTAATTATAATATTAGTGTTTATAAATACACCGAACATTTCAATGACATCGTTTCGTTTTGCTCTTTAATTTTTCTTGTCTTTTTTTTTTTTCTTTTTTGGTCTTGATTTTTTTTTATGGTTCGAGTCGAGGTTGTAATTTAATTTGCGGTTCGATCAAGGAAGTAGGAGAATTTTGAGCAGACTGATAAAACGTGACGAATAACTGTAACCCAAGATAGCTTGTCGGGTCTATGTTTTAAAGAGAGGGTTGTCGTGCATGACGTCGATCTTGTTTACATGCAGACGATAGTCTTGTACGCCATAAAAGTACAAGTCGCTGATGTACCAAACGAAGCCCGAGCGCCAATAAACGAGAGCGTTTTTCCTTCTCCGTGTGTGATCTATTATTAAAATCCCGGAACACAATTTTCAATCGCGTTTTCTTTTGAGTCGTCACAAAACTTTCTACCATGTCAAAACGAGAGGTTGATGTTCAGACGAGCGATCGCATCCTTATTCTTATACTGGATGTATAAAAATGAAATATGTTTGTTTGTTTGTTCGAATGTCATGATGGAACATGGCAGTACAAATGTGGTCCAGTAAAAAGGGTTATTTATTGACCGTAATGGGAATAGATAGAGTTAATAATTTACAACAAATCATATAATTTTATCGGTACTAATTTTCAAATGTATAATTCCTGTAAGGTGCAAGAATTTAATGAATATTTATTTAATCATTAATATTTGTCCTTATCTTTTAACTGTTTATGTCTTATTTTGATATAAATTAATTTAAAAATTAAAAAACTAATATTAATTGAAACATTTGAATTTCATTAAATATATATCAATAATTATTAAAAAAATTTAAATATTAGCATATGAATAATTTATAAATAATCAAAATGGTATCCTTAGTGTGTATAATATATAATCTATGTATATATAATATAATTTATAATATATTGACAATATAATAACAATATAGGGGCAATATGTGATCAATATAATGGAAATATAATGGCCATACATAATCAATATAATGAGCATATAGAAAACGTATACAGCCAATATATGAGGCTTATATTGCCATATATGGTGATTTATCCGTATAGCTAAATGAAAAATTCAAAATTTTTCATTACATTGACATTATAATCGCGATTTCTGTATGACCATTATATTGTCATTATATAATCATCATATATGTGTTTCCTAACATTATATTCCCATTATATATGTGGCTGATATACGCCCAATATATTGTCATTATATTTTCGTTTTTACTATAGGGATATGAATATTTTCTGACAGAAGGGAAAAATTAAAAATTTAATTTCCCCCTGCCTCTATTTTTATTTTCTTCTCTAATTTATCCTTATCAATCATATATTTTATATTTTACACTGATTTTATGTTAAGAAAATATAAAATACGCATTATTTCATAAAATCAATTAACATTTGTATTAAAACATTTATAATACAGTGGAGGAACTAATGTTTTTTTTATCTAATGAATACCGATTTGCTGTAAACTAAACGGTTTTTCGATTACAAACACTGTGCCACACATGTAACAGTCTGTGCAAATGTTAATTTAGTGGTTTTACCACTTGTGTGTGAATATTTTCTCCGCGGTTGAATTTTCAAATAATTGCGCTAGCAATTATTTGTTTCTTTAACTCGTACCTGTTATTAACAAAGATCGTTGTTAAAAAACAAAAAAATGTCTTTTTTTTTTCGTTCGCGAAAATGTTCTTTTCCGAGAGGGACAAAAAAATACGTGTAAATATATTTGAATTGGCCATTTCATAAATAATTTCTAAATGACAAGCAAAATATAAACAGATATATGTAAAATCTATCTTGATATATTTTAAATATACAAAATATACTTATAGATATACAGAAAATAAATTTTGAAATATATTTTTGTTCGTGTGTGGAAAACAATTTTTTTTGTTGAATCGGGTGATACACCGACTTGGATTTCACTTGCATTTTTTTTTTGCATTTCTTTCAAATTCCAACGTGATTCACTGATAAATGAAACAGCGAAGCAGAAAAATATTTTGATCGTCAGGATGGTTCTGATCCAATCGTATGTGTCACGAGTAAGGTTTCTGTTTTAGAATGCCATTCAATATATATTTAATCTGTAATTCCGTTTCGGAATTAGCGGCCGGACTAATTGGACTAAGTCATGACGTGTCCGATTAGACAGACAAGACCTAATAAGAGTATCTGAAATGTTACTCCTTTTTTTTTGCTACTTCCCGGGATAAATAATTGAATCACTTTGTTTGGTGCCCTTTGTAATAAGTAATTCGCTCAAATCACATATTAACGATAATAATCAAACGCGTTCTTGACACACTTGGGGGGGGGGGGGTAAATTTTTTCCTAAAACGGCCACAGGCTGACTGTTTCTCTTGTGGCTCTCACTCTGTTAATGCAATTACATTTTTAAGCGTCAATTAGCATGATGGTGTACACTCCATTGTGATACTTTCGAGCGCTGACAAATGTATAATTGTAATGGGTAAGAAACAGTGTCACGAGTCGGCGGGGAAAAATCCACACGCGTTTTTCAGCTGCAATTTGTTTTGCAAACGAGCTCGCTGAGAAGTCCTTTTAACTAATTTTATAGTAATTAAATTTTCATCTTAACGATTCCATGAGTGTTACAAATATTGTACATCCTCAAAAACGAACCAAAATATATTTTACGGTGTAATATTTATAATTTCTACATTTGAAATAAAAAGGAAATAAATTATATTAATATAAAATCTAAAATCAATTTTATGGAAAAAATATATTTTGTTTATGTGAAAATATAATTTGACGTATATTTTCTATACTTAAAAAATATATCTGTATACACATATTCTACAGAAGTCAATTCAAATTATTTTAACGAAATATAATTAAAATATATAAATTTTATCGAAAAAATATATATCATATTTATATGTATCGTAAAAAATTTTATATTTATTTTATATTTAACGTATATTGTTTATATTTTAAAATATATACGTATGTATTCTACATATAAGTTAATTTAAATCATTTATAAGACGAATTTCATAAATAAAATCTAAAATATATAAATTTTACTGAAAAAATATATTATATTTATATAGAAATAGTTTTTCAAATATTTGTTTATATATTTGAAAAATATATTCTATGTATAAGTCATTTATAAATTATTTATAAGACGGAAATGAATTATTTTATCAATAAAATATATAAAATTAATATAAATGTTATTGAAAAAACATTTTGTTTATATGAAAAAAATATATTTTAAAATATTTACACGTATATTTTTGTCTCTGTGGGTCTTATCAAACCAAACAAATATTTTAAAGTACATTTAAATATTTTCACATATTTTTTTTGTTATTATTTTTAATTATTAATAATTTTATTTAATTATATATAAAAAATGTATGAATGAACATAATAAACGGAATAGGAAATGGAACTTAATTAAACTGAGTTTGAATAGCAAAAGGAGGGTTTCGTTTGAGGGGGGAACATTTAATTTGAAAATTTTCTCATTGTTTTGTACACTGACAGACATCACTTGAACTTGAGGGATTTCAAGAGCGAGGGATATCGATTGTACGTCGGACTGACATTGGTGATGATGAGGGAGAAAAAAAAAGAGGCGATGTGAAAATACTCTTCGCTGAAACGGGGAAGAGCCGAGAAACCAAACGACGACGTGGCAGAGCTCTTACGCAACGCGGCATAATTTCTTCCTAAAACATTGAGAAAGCATAGAAAATTGTGCCGCAGAATGTAGGTGATTCCGAAACCGTAGTAATTTGTCAATGCTATTATACGCTTTTGAAGTGTGTTTGTAGTTCATTGTGGCGACCAAATGAGGGTCAAAAATTGAATTAACGTCCGAATATCATTTCATTTCAAAACCAATTTTATTTATCCCTGTCAAATTTGATAGAATCCCATTCATCAAAAAAATTACACATAAATGCAAGCAGTTATGATCCTTCGAGTGGAAATTTTGAAGAATATATTAATTGTGCTGATACATAAAATCGTATTTAGAATTATACAATTGTATATATCCACAGGGAAAAAATATACATGGAAATATATTTTATATATAATTATATATTTTTCATGCATAAATATATTTTTTTTTTCGATAACATTTATATTTATTCTATATTTTATAATTCATGTATTGTTATTATTATATATTATTTTAAATTTATATTAGTTTATTTATTTTTATGTTTATATTTCGATATTTTTCATATAAATATAATATATATTCTCCATAAAATATTCATATTTATAATATATTTTATACTTCAGTTATTGTTAATATTATATAATTATTTATAAAATATATTTTCAGATATATTTTTTCGATCAACTTATGTTTGTTTATATTTTATTCATATCATATTTTACATTATATATTACATTTTTATATACGTAGAATATAAAAGGATAAGGCTATATAAATAAATTTTATATTTAAAATTTTCACTCAGTTCTAAACTACGACTTCATATTCATAATATCATACTATATATAATATAAATATTTGGTTAAAAAAATATTAATAAATAAGCTCCGAATCCGAAAATAAAAATCCGGCCGAAATAAGGATGAAATGTGATACCGCGGATTTTGCAAAACTGAAGACGATGAAATTGGTAATGAAATGGTATTTTCATAAGGATATCAAAGACGCGCGCTTATCCGATGATTTAATTGATGCATAAACACGTCGTCAGGATGGAATGTGACCTCGCGAAAATGAGTTATTCGAGGGTTGCTAATTCAGCGCAATGACGGAGACGTTGGAAAACGAGAGAGAAGGCAAGAGCAGAGGCTCGAAAAATGCCATCTGTCCTGCTCCGACGCGCTGGCCAGCTTCTGCAATTCGGATTCGGTGTTAGAATTAAGCATACTAGGTCGTTCTATTTCCGCCGGCCCGGCGAGCACCAAAATATGAATCGCTCGAGATGTCTCTCGAGCTTTTACGATATTATTCGCGGACAATTGTCCAGCGGTTTTATTGATTGTTATTTCTGACAAAACCTTTCACTTGGCAGTACCATCGCCTATTATTCTTCTTTAGTAATTGAGACGTTTCCGTCGTGAAACTAACTTGCCCATAAAATATACGAGACAACGTACACACACAGTTTCTTTTAAAATAATACCATTTTGTTATGTTTATCCCGTCCCATGCGTGATTCTATTACAACTCGAGAAAACAAATTACAGATTTTTCTTTGTACAGACATATGTGCAAAGGAATTTTTTTTTTGTAATTAAGAAAAAAAATTTAACTATCCGGAGTGTCATTTGTGTGTAACAAAAACGTTTTTAACATCACAAAGCTTCCATTGAAAAATTAAATTAAAATCATAAACATTATAAAAATTTGAATTGAAACAACAAAATTTACTTATTTAATAACAAAATTTTATAATATTTTTATATCAATAAAATTTTTTTTTTTGATAGCATGTATATTTATTTTATATTTTGTACTTTATTTATATATAATTTATTTGAATATAAATTTCATTGTTATTTATTTATTATATAATTTATATAAATAATTAATTTTGTTTATATAATATTTATAGAATATGTATACGGATATGAATTTCAATTAGAAAATTTAAGTAAAATATATTTTCATATGAATATAATATATTTTTTCAATAAAAATTGCATATTCATAATTTATATGATATTTATATATCCGTTTCATAAACAATTTCTATGTAGGATATATTTTAATATTAGAATACCATTGATATTGATAGATTATTTCAGGTAAAATCAAATAAAAAATATAAGTCATACATATTTTCAATATATATAATAATTTCGATAACTTTCTGTATTTTATATTGTATTCATATAATTTTTCGAAATACATTATTTTCCAAATAATAATAAATTATATTTCTTTATATATGAAATATAAAAATAAATTTCATCCAAACAAACATTAATATAAATTTTTATGAATAATTCATAGAATCCTTATGTAGAATATAAACGGATATATTTTAATTATAAAAAATATATTATACAAACTATATTTCGAAATATAATTTTGTCCATGTTAGAATTTTGTTGATTTGAGGATCTGCGAAAATGGAATCTTCGAAGTAATTTTGAATTTTTTTCACAACCATCAGAGAAAACTAATTTGTTACAAGAGTCTGTGATTGAATTTCATGTAATTTTGATAATTTTCACTTATGATGGAACCACATTAGCAGGGACATTCGAAAAATGTCCGATTTTGCAAGCTGAGAAAAGTTGAACGAATTTGCGAAGAGCAGAAATAAATTATAGCACCCTATAATTTTGTTTTGAATTCATTACACAATCATTGCAAATTGGGTAATATCATTTGACAGAAGAGAGAGGAAAGCCTGTAATTTTTGCACGGAAAAATTTGTTTGTTTTGTGCGGAGATTCTCTTGTTGCATCAGTTTCGCAACTAGGCGGGGGTGGTCCGGATGAAAAAAAGATCGCGCGAACGAAAATTGCGTTGATTGAGACGAGACGCGCGCATGATGATGAAGTCGGGGAATTGCGTGATATATCTCGTCATCGAATGTTGCTCGGAATGTTGGTGTGCGCGCGCGCACGCGAATAAGACGTTTTCTCTTTCTGCTTGGGTCTCTGTCTGGCGCGGGTCGTTCACCGAACGGCCTCTCGCTTCGCTCGCGGAAAAGCCGGGCTTCCTTCTCTGAGGCGCGCGGCCTCCCTGCGCAGCATCCTCGTCGCGCGCCGGCCGGCACGCCATTGCCAACTTCAGAGAGCACAACAAAAACACATCGCTATTCTGTGAAGCTCTCCCGCTCATTAATTTTGCATTCATTAGCGTTCATGGGCCTCGCTAGGATTTAACCCAGTATCCCATCTCGTGTACCCGCCAATCTAAACTAGTTCAATGGATGACGAGCACAATGAACGCCGTTCGGCCCAATCCCGCGGATTTTCTTCCTCCGAGAGCACCGTTTCGACTAATTGCCGGATGGGCATCGAGTATTTTTTTCGACCTTTTACGTTTTGCACCTGCTACTTCATCGGTAATCAGAAAATCAGACAAGGAAAACAATCTGTGATCAAACAATTTTTTCATTTTTTGTTTTTTTTTTTTAATAAATAAACAATCGCTTTTTTATTTGAAAATTGAGAAATTTTGAATGAAGATATTTGTGATTTTGTTGTTTTTGTTATTGTTATTGAACGATAAAAATCAATGTTTACATTTTTTTTTATAAATAATTTTATAAAAAACAACAGTCTGTAATTAACAATTTTTATTTTCATAAACACAAACAATCGTGTTTTTATTTCGTAATTGAAAAATATAAAAATAAATGTTTTTAAAAAATATTTACATAAATGTTAATCAACTGTTTAATTTTTGATCGAAATTGTAAAACAGCATTAATAAAAAATTTGTGAATTTTCATTATCAAAAATAAAAACAATTGCTCACATAATTTTTCATATAAAAATATAAATATTGTTGTTTTTCTTTTTTAATATTTAAAAATCAAAGTAAATGTTTACATATTTTTTGAAGGAAATATATTTTATAGAAATATTACACAACAATTTAGAATCGAATATACAAGAATAATTTCTTAGGAAAAAAACAATCTTTTCTATATAAAAATAAAAAAAAAAACAAATTCAAGAGTTGTAATTTTTTGTTTTCATTTTAATTATTTAAACATTTTTTGAAAAAAAGTATTCACATTAATATTATACAACAATCTGTAACAAAACTATTTTCTGAATTTTTTATAAAAAGGCAATTGTTTTTTAATTAAAAATTGACAAAAACATAAACTGAAGAGCTGTAATGTTTTCGTTTTTATTTCAATTATTTAAAAATAATAATACATGTTTATACATATGAATAAACATAATAAATTTTTTTCCCCAATGTCAATTTGTTGCAATTGTAATAATTTGAGATTCTCCACGAAAAACTTTGTTATAAAAACATTGATTTAAACGTTTGGCAGGATTCATTCATTGTAGTCATTTTCAGTTTTCGAAAATTGAATATTTTTTAACTCATGCCTAGTCAAAATAGAAACATTAGGAGAAAACTTGCTCTTGCCTGTAATATTCTGTTGGTTTAAAAAATTGCGAAAGCATTCATTTTTCAAATTACATTGCAGGTTTCTGTTGCGTGCAAGAGGAAAAAGTATAGAGCATACAAATCAATTTTGATGTCCGTTTTGGCGAAAAAAGGAATGATGGAAATAAATGAAATACTAAACACATATTTTCAATTAAGTGTGCTTTCAAAATTCAAAAATAAAAAGAAACAAAAAGATGTACGGTTTTGTCGAACGATAAAATAAAATGTTACGCACAGCTGACGATTTTGCGCGTGTTTTCCATTCCGATGTAGATGTATATTTTGAACAGTTTTGCCGAATGAGACTCGCGTGCCAAATGAAATCCAATTTGAGCCGACTTTTTTTTTTCATCAGACTAACGCAAAGTTAATGAAGATTCATGCCTCATATGGATTTTCTTCTTTTAGACATGAGAGAAAGATGAGCGCGTATAAAGTTATTGATATTAATTGGTTCTCGGATTGATTGGAATTGTTTACTCTGTGCTTCAATCAATGTTTTTACATGAAAAACAAAAGCAAATTTTACATCCCAAAATTTAATATGCAAGTTATATTTCAAAAAAAAAATTTTTTTTAAAGATGCTGTTTGTTTATATTATAAATGTATATTTTCGGAAAAATGTTTAAAAAATAAACAAAATAAGATTTCGATGTATCAGGGATCAAAAGAAAACATTTGAATTCATTGAATATAAACAAAACATAAAGAACATGTAAACAAAACAAATACAAGAACCGAATCAATTTTTGTATAATGTAAACAAAACAAAAAAGATCAAAATAAAATAAACAAAACAATGTAACCAAAGAAAGAAAATATATAAAAATATTTTGAAAAATTGTAAAAAGTATAAAAACAGTAAATAAACAAATAAATAAGTGAATATACATAAAAAAAACTAACTATTTGGAATAAAATGACCAAACTAAAAGTTTTTTTTTATTAATTGTGGAATAAATGCTGTAAAAATGATATCGTGCAATAAGAATAGTAATTTTCTAACCCAATTCTCAATTTATTCTGACTTCATTGAGTCATCTCAGAGTTTGAAAATACAAATTGTTATTAACTCGATCATGTGAGGATGTGAGTCAAGTTACAGTGTAAATTGTCAAAATTTTTCTACACGGATAGTGTTAGTTACATCAACATCGTAACTACATTTTTACAATATGACATTGTATTTCTTATGACATACGTAAAAAAAATCAAAATAATCATTAAACAAATATCTAAATTTCGCTTTCATACAAATTTAATTATTCGCACGATTAAAAATAGACGTACGATAAAACAACGATAGAGTGGAAAACGTGAAAACGAAATGGTGAACTGTTTTGTTATTAAAGTAGCCGTGCGCGGTATCTACACCCTAAGGTCATTGTTAAAGACCCGGCTGCAACTCGTTTTTACTCGCGAAAAGAAACAAGTTCAATTTATTGGTTACGCTTAATCGTGTATGCGTGGATTGCGATTGACTGCAAGGCGCATTTTTTCACACACACAAAGCAAACGTGCATAGTTCATGCATCGTTGAATCGAGATAGTGCATCATTCTAAAAATAATGCTTAAACGCGACCGCAAGCTCCTTTAAAAGTAGTCACTTCGGTCGTGAACCCGAACCAAATTTCAGGCAATGGTTACCCGCTCGATCACACAACCTTTTACAATTGCCAAAAAGTTCACAAATCTTGCCCACAAAACTCGCACTAAAAAATCGCCTACCCAGAGGAACGAGAATATATTATACTGATATATAATGGATTTTTTCGATAATAAACTCTATATTCATTTTTATTATATTTTTCTATCCATAAATGACGCGTGCAAAATAAGAATGGGTATATTTTAAATGTGGGAAATATATGTAAAATATATTTTTATGTAAATATACTATATTTTTTTGATGAAATTTATATATTTCATATTTTCTTTACATAAATTATTGTTGCTTTATAGATATTTCATGAAATATGTAGAATATATTCGAATATATTTTTTAAATATAAAAAATATACGTAAAATATATTTCCGTATAAATATAATATATTTTTTCGATAATATTGATATTTTTTTCATATTTCATTCATATCATAATTTATTTCTATTTCCAAATAATTTATAAATGATTTATATATACAATATATACGGATATATATTTTAAGTATAAAAAATTAATGTAAGATATATTTCCATGTAAATATATCATATTTTTTTATTAAATTTATGAATTTTATATTTTATTCATAAATTGAATTACCGTTTTATAAATTGATTAGTAAATTACTTGTTCAGAATATAAATAAATATATTTTAAGTATAGAAAATATATGCAAAATAGCATATATGAAATAGTTTTTTGTCCGTATGGAATACTTCAACTAACGAATTTTTTATTTATTTTTTTTTTTTATAATTTTCAATTCGAATTCAAACAATCTTTTTAAAAGTTACATTTTCGATTATTTGATTTTTATTTCAATTTGATTATGAATGTTGATTTTGAATTTGGAGATTGAATATGTTGAATTTGAGAGGTGTGGCGCGAGAAGTGATGGAGATCAAAAAGACATTTTTCATCGTCAAAGTTCGGCGCAAAAATATAAAGCAGAGGAAAGTTTCAGATTACGAATTTCATGTCGAAAATACATGTTTCCCTCAGCTTTCGCGCAAATACCAACGTGCGGAACGTCTAAGAATAGTAGGTTTTGGCAGGCCAGCAGGCCTGCTCTCGCGCACCGCTCAGGGCGTCTTAGCCTCGGCCAGAAGTTATTAGAAGTGCCGATGCGCGGTATAAATTCAATGTTATTTGGACTACCGATGCAATGCCAAGATTCGTCGCTTTGGAATTCCGCGCGCTTTGTCATAAACAACTCGCTGATTTTACGCCGTTTCCAATGTCCGATAATTTGTTGCCAATTACAATCCCACTTTTCTCCGTTTGCTGGATAAGCAAACGAGAGGTGCATTTTTTATTTTCCCTTCAATTTTTTCGAGTTCATTAAATTAAAATTCAACACAATCCGATAAATAAACAATTTGAAAAAAAAAAATTATAAATTAAATGAAATATTGTTTGTTTTCAATTACAATGTTTGATAATATTTGGGAATGTTGATTTTTATTTGTAAAAAATATTTTTCTTTAGAAACTCGACGTAATTTGTGCAAAATTTTTTGGTCAAGTGCCAAGAAGCACAACCCGCGGGCTTCCGAACGAACAATTTTAACGAAAAATCGTGAAGTGGCGCGTGAAATTATTTGATGTAAAATGAGTATTTTTTAGGCCGTTTTATATTTATCATTCGAAGCTTATAATCCTCGACCGCTGAGAGGAGAGAACACGTGTAGGAGCTTATAACTTCCAGCCGAAATGTAAACACTGATTAATTAAACCCGGCCGCGCGGTTGCGTCTCGCTATTAAATAATTCGCCGGGTCAACAAACCTCCGAGCGAAAATGACTTTGGCAATGAACGCGCTTTTTTATAATTAGCCACGCTGCTAAGACAATCGGTTCGTTACTCCGCTCCGATATATCAATAATTCATACTCGACTGCAGGCCGCGGGCAGTTTCGTCTATTATGCATGCACCTTTCTTGCGCGAAGCTTCAACATTTTTGTCCGACTTGGGTTAAGGATGTTCTACACCCGTCTCTAAAATAATGAGTGCCTTCAAATTTTCATGTCGTCCTCTGCAAGTGGTGTTAAGAAATTAGTCTTCAATTTTTGAAAAGGTTCCGGGGACTTGCAAAAAGAGCTGATTATTTTTTAAGATTGGTTCAGGATGCTACATTTGAGGCTTATAGAATAAGTAAAACAAGATGGGAAAAAATTGAAACAAATGGAAAAAAAAGTAATGATAGAAATTTAAAAAAAATTAGAAAATTGCGATGATTAACTTGTTTGTTATAAAATAAATATGTAAAAAAAATTGATTTTTGAATCCCAAACTAACAAAAATTTATACCAAAATATATTTTACGTATATTTTCTACATTAAAAGTATATCCGCCTATATTATATTCTACATATTATAAATTATTAAATTTAAATAATTTTGATAATTTATAAATTGTTTCAAAACGGCACTAAATTATACATAAATGAAAAATAAGATAATTATAACTTTTATCGAAAAAAATATTTATATAAAAAATTTACAACCGAAATATATTTATATGAATGTTTTTTCTCTATGGGATGAAGTAATCAAAAATATTTTTCAACAAATTATTAAAAATTATTTGATAAAATATTAGTTATAATTGTTATAATTATAAATTAATTATTATTGATTGGTTCATTTTTATATCAAGTCAAACGGTTTTGTATTAATGTATTAATAAATTTTCTGCTCGGTTACCAAAAATAAATAATGTAAAATTGACAAAAATTTTTATATTATAAATTTTTTTTATAAAAATTTTATTTAAACATGTCTTACATATACTTATCATGGGATGATAAAATCTTCAACCAATTTAAAAAAATGTCACCATAAATGTTACGACAAAAAAATTATTTTAAAAATATAAAATCTACTCGTACATTTCAACGTACATTTTTATCCGCGTGGGTTTATACCTTTTACACATTAATCAACCTCGTTTCCATCTTCCCATAACAATATGCAAATCGTCTAACCGAAAAAAAAATCTGTTTGTTACAGGAATTCGTCGGTGAGCCGTGTGCTGCAATGGCGGAGGTGGCGACGAAGAAGTCACTGAACGTCGTAAGTAGCAATAACAAGAGCAACGATGTGTGCAGTGTTTTGTCTAACAAGAGTTTGATCGACGTGGACAATAACAAAAGCACGCTCAACAACCAACTAACCTCGCTTTGCGACGAGGACGAGGAGGAGGACGAGCGCAACGGTCTGTCGATGACCGAGGAGCTGATCCTAGACACCGGCAGCGACGACAAGAGCCTCTCCGAGCTCATCGAGAACGAGCTCGCGCTCAGGATATGCGCGAGCAAACTCGAGTCCCCAGACAACGTCGACTACGAGGGCACAGACTACCTTTCCAAGGTGGACAATATGGTGCCGGAGGTGGTCGACGACAGCGCCGCCTTCATCGCCTCAGAAATGATCCACTACAGTGTCATCGACGAGAGTCACTACAAGTACCAAAACGGCGTCACTGAGAGCATCTCCGACCTCGACCAGGTGGACTCGAACCTCACCCAGGCCTGGTCGCCCGACCTCTCCTTGCCCTCCTCGCCCTCACACGAGGCCCAACCAGATGGCGCTGACAAATCAGGCCAGCCGAGGGAACAGGACGAGGAGTCCGGCGAGACGGTCATCGTCTGCTCCAAGCAGGACCTCTCCGAGTCGATCGACTGTCCGGAGGAGTTCGAGGAGGAACCAATGGAGGAGAATGTCTGCGCCATGTCCACCAAGGAGGCCGAACGTGTCGACTTGGATGAGAAAGACGTGAGCTCGCCTTGCGACGAGGAGCTCGTGATGTCGTGCAATGCAGGTGAGGTCACCGAGGTCAAAGACGACCCCGAGGACAAGGAGGAAGAGGAGCAGAACCAAGTCGACCACAATTGGAATGACGATGTAAGTGCGTAAACACGGCTCTCAAACAGGTTCGCGAATTCAAGGTGCGAATTAGGCTTTGATGGGTTCCTCCTTTTTTTTTACTGTGGCCTCTGCAAACTCACCTGTTTGGCCCCACCTTGCATGCTTTTGATGTCCTTTTCTAGTTTGTTCGTTTTGTTCTTCGTGGTTTTTTTTGTCTGTTTGTTTTTCAGCTGTTTGTTTTTTTGTTATTACTTATTCATTACATGATGTGTTGAGAGCTGCGCTCTATGTACAAGGGAGTTTGTTTGAGATACATTATCCTTAAATTAATTCTACTGTATTGCGCCATTGACATTGTATCATTTTCATTATGTTTACCCGTACATAAATTGATACGGAACTGAAGAACTAAGGTAAATAATCCAAAATGTCGCATTGACACTTTTAAGAAATTTTAAATAAAATTACTTTTTAAAGAATTTAATTTACAATTTTCGACGAACAAAATATATCACTCGATTCTCTCATTTCTCTTTCATACTTTGACAAATTTTCATTGCATTCTGTAAAGTATATTTTTCTTAGTAACCTCCACCGTTTCCGGAAGTGGTAAACTCAACTTCAATATCACCTTAACTCGTTGTTTGTTTCAAGTCTGAAAACGTTTACGTATTGGTATAACCAATCAATGAGCTCAAAATTTAAGGTAGTTATCGCGCGAGACAGGTTTACAAGATTCACAAAAGATATTTACACT